>SRMA01025110.1:407788-447066 GCA_007224835.1 Danionella cerebrum
CGCCCACAATCCCCAAAAACATGCAGTTTTATATATATATAAAGTTTCTGCATATCTGAATGAAATGCACAGTTTTTATAAAAAAAATTTTTATTCTGCATATCTGAATGAAATGCACAGTTTTTATAAAAAAAATTTTTATTCTAAAAAATTCAATTGACAGCGTGAAGTGAAAATGAATAAGTAAACAAATAAGTACAAAAAGTGTTGATCAAAAAACACTTATTCCACGCAGAAATGAAATTAACAGGACCTTCAAAACATGTTTTTAAACAGTACTTTTACTTTTAAAAGTGCCTCATTTATTTTTTAGTATAACTAATCAACAATGAAATCAAATTACTTTATGAATTAAGTAACTAGTAACTGTAAATAGTTACTTTTTTCAGTAACTAGCGCAGTGCTGGTGCCACATCAAGATGATTGTGTCATTCACATCGCATTTTGCTTTACTAAAAAGGAAGGCCTAAAACTAGCAGAAAGCAAAGTCTGCCACACCTTGACGGCTGGAAAAAAAATATGTATACACCCTTCCAGTTGATGGGGGAAAAATGGTTGTGGAGCGCTGCTCTACTGTGTTCGACCATAACAGCTTCTGGTTTCCATCTCAGAAATCTGGTTCGAGAGCCCAGACGAGCCAAATTCTTTGTTCTAGCTGCTCAGTGCTGGCCTTGAGCCAAGCGCTTAATTTAACAATATGAGTTTCTACATGTGTAATGTGGAGGGTGCTGCACAGATGCTCACAGTCGCACAATATCCACCCCACACCGAGCAGCCACTCACACATAGTGTTTTTGTCTGAACGTAAAGCTCCCAGCCGTGAGTTAAATAGAATATTTATGTCTTGGGATTGGGAAGTAAGTATAAATTAGACAGGAGTACGAGGAGTCATGTGATCTCTTCTATGATTAGCTGGTGACAATGATATCAATTGCACCCTTCAGCCCTCCTACCTGCGACCTTAATAGGTGAAATCTGCTGTTTTGACTGTCATCTCAGCAGTCATCTCACCTCCACCACACCCCCCCCCCCCATTCTCCACATGCTCACATTCATGGAAGCCCTTGTGACTCTTACTTCCACCTGAGCTCATGCTAGCAAAGATTGTGGCACTTTCTTATTCTGCAGCAGCTGCTTTAAGGACACGGCTCTTTTTGCTCATGTGCAGCCGGACTTTAATAAAGATGGAAATGGACGACAAAATATGGTTCCTCCATTTAATTTATACAGTTTCCCTAATCCTTTAGTAAGGAAACATGTGAGAAATAGGACGCCTAACTTAAAAGAAAGATTCGTCCAAAAATACACAAGGTAACTCACACTTTTTACCCCCGCCCAAAGACAGAACTCTCGCTGGGTGGAGATCATGTGTTTCCTTGTTTGTGCATCGGTTTCCTCAGGGCACTTCCCCACACTTCCAAAAACGTGGCAAGTATTTAAATGAATTTCAACCTATAATTTGTGACAAAAAATTTCAATGTGGTCTCTATATAATATAACTAAAGATTAGAACTTTATTTTGTGATTTTCTGTCATTTATAGCATAATGTAATCAAAATTGATTTTGAACATCCTCACATTTGACTAAAACATTCTCAGCTACCTGTAGATTGGTGACATTAAATTCCCTGTAGAAGACAAGTCTGGTTGAAAGTGGTCAGTAAGGGGCACAAAGAGTCTCTTCAAGGTGAACAAACAGACCTCGTTAGCGACGAGAGAAGATAAATTTATATAAATCCATCTTGGCTAATCATCAACGGCTTTAGGTATCTATGGTGTTTTGTGTGAAAGTAGGCAGATTGAATGTGAGATAGTCAGCAGCCAGGCTTGTGGTCTTATCATTAGTCTGTGTGTGAGTCCATTTGAGTGCACTTAGCACATTGAGCTGGCCCCCCGTTACAGCCCTCTCATCATTGGCTAACACCTTTGGCTGTGAAGGCGGCTAGCTCAACACTCACCACTTGACTCTCACACTTTAGGAAGTGTTTCTGTATCAGAAGTGAGATTATCCATCCTGCCCGCAGGTGAATTTTTAATGTGCAGTTGTCAGATTCAAACACAACTGTGCCAGATTCAAAAGAGCTCAAAAAAGCTCAAATTTGTGAATATCCCCCTCCTTTTTTTTGCGGTTCATTAGCTTGACTTCCCTCCTTTCACAAGCTAATGAAAAAAAAGCTAGAACAACTTATCTGTTTATAATTGTCTGTTAGTATTTTGTTGAAATGTTTGTGAGGATTTGCACACACTCATATAGTTGTGGGATGCACCTATTCGTTGATGTATATGCTTGAATTTCAAAATGCATAACACAATTCAAATAGGCAAAATTAACTTCAGATAAACAAAATATATCATGTTTTTTTTTTCAATTGAATGCAAAAAATACTCTATTAACTTGCATTTTAATTGATCAGAATTAATTACAATTGTTTACACAAATTTTGTGTGTGATTTCATGCACGTGGTGATGCATGGCTTTGATGAATCCCATTGGCCCACCGGTGCATACGCCAATCACGGCGGCTGTTGTGAATTAAGTAGCAATCGCCCACCCATTAATACATTTTGCTTTCATAGATAATGTGGAGGTTTCAAAAAGGATATTTGATATTTCTAAATTAAAATTTAAGAGTTATGACACAATTTACAAGGTAATTTAATTGTGAGAAAATGCATGATCGTCTTTCACTTTCATTTTATAGACCCCAAATGTTAAAGAGAAGTGGTCAAAAGAAGAGATAACCCATGGAAGTACAAGACCTGTGATGTGGCTTGTATTTTTTCAAAGTTCTGGCACAAAAACACGCCACAAAAAGTGATTGGAACAGTGTATAAAGTTTAACAGAAGTTTGTCTAGGTTTTTTTATTTATATTCTATTTTTTTATCTAAATATATTTTCATGTTGTTTTGACATCTCTTTGCATTTTGGGGAGATTTATTAACTTTTATTTTGTCTCAACACTTGACAATTTCAGGTTTGTTGTGAAAAAAAATGTTACAAAAAGTTTGGGGCAATAAAAAATGATATCAAACATTGCCACAAAATAACTGTTTAAAGATAGAGTAAATTGTAAAATAGTAAAAGAAAAATGTTTAAAAAGGCATATAATTATTTGGGTTAACTTCGGAGGCTCAGAGCGATTTACTAAAAGGTTGTGGCCCCTGTGCTTTAAGTTATAAATGGCAGCATCTCATATGACTGAGAAGCTGCTATACTAAATTTGGCAGTAATAATGATGTTATTTCAGGGCTGTATTTAATGCACAGGTGGCATCCTATTACAGTACCATACTTGATTTCCCTGAGCTCCTGAAAGCGACTCCTTTTTTATTAAATCATCTGAATATCTAGATGCTTGATTTTAAACCTTTAAAAAATGTCATATGTCCATGAAAGCGATTATAACATATAATTTCAATTATTTGGTATTTTAGTATATGCTTTTGTCAGTAAGGGATGATTATAATGGAATGCCATGATGTCTGATATACCCTAAAATGTTACATTTATAAAACTGCATTTGCTAATTGATCATGTGTTGGTTTTCATCCACTTCGGGATGTTTTTTAGTCAAAATTTTGACACAAATTTTTGTATGTTTCATAAGATTGACAGATTTTTGGTGACAAATCTTCTTTTTTTACACATATTTTAAGAAAATGTTTTAAAAAAGGGACTTAAAATCAAAAAGGGACTCTGGGCAAATTTAACAAAATTAAGCCACTCAGAACAATCTTAAAATCCCTTTATATACATCAACTCTAATTAAAAAAATTGTTGTTTTTTTCATATTTTTTACCCTTTGATTGCACAGATCTTACATGATGTCACTGATTGGGGGTGGGGGGGCACAATGGCCTTTGTACACAGTTTTTCTGTAGCACCAGAGTTTATTTCTCCCTCATTTATTGTTTGTGCCTCACTGACTTCCATTATATTGACCAACCATTCCTGATTGCAATGTCATGATACTGGTGGTCATTAGGGAGGGGAAACTTTTGATTTTGAACCATTAACCCTTAGAATAAAAAAATTATTAATTTCTGACTGGTATATGATGTTAAATGGATTAATAATTTACCCACGAACAACTCGAAAGGGTTGTGCATTTGAACAGGGTTAAATAGAACAGTAAAATATATTCTCAAATCACCATATTGTTGCATATTGATGGGCATCTTGATCTTTTGCGAAAGATATTATGCGACACCCTCCTCCCGCCCCTTCTTTTGTTTACATCTCATCGATAAATGGCCAACACAGATGTGGCTTTTTTTTCTTTCATCTTTCATGCTCAAAAGAACATGAGACCCATTTGACTACAACCCCCCTGTCCCAAGCTGCTTCAGGCTATACATGAGACAGTCTGGCCAAGCTGAACACACCAGAGCAAAATAACACCCAAAAGCCTTTGCTCTGGGGATCTCTCCAGTCTCTCCGTCTCTCTCTGCCCTCCAGCTGCAGGGCACTTGTGTGATCCCGTGCCACTGTCCTGCAGCCACGGGGGAGATGAGAGGATGTTGGCCATGGGGGTTGAAGAGTGTGTTTTGCAGAATTGATGTTGTGCTCAGTCAAACGGTTAAATGCAGCTTTTTGTCCAGCCACAGCTGCTCCTGTCTGCATGCCACCTTTGTTCCGTCTAAATTAATGTTGTTGACTTGTTTAAGCCCATGTCCTGTCAAGTGGCCACAGTGTTGTGGTAAAAAAAAAAAATCCTCCTGGGGTCCTAAATATCCATCTATTCTCCAAATCTGTGTTTAATGACAACACTGGCTTCTGACTTTGTGGTATCTGGACAGTTTTGGCACTTTTTTCGAACTTTGAGTTGGATTAGACCCTCTTGGTGTGCCACGATCTCATGGAAAAATGAAGAACCGCTACTATTGGTCCACATTTAAAAATGGCTTCAGATCTTGGGAATGTAACAGAAGCTTGAATGCTTTGATGCATGGTGAAACTAAAAGAAAGACGATGGTATTGATTGACAGGTTGAATAAAAAAAAAAAAGTTCTTAAACTGTTTTCAAAAAATAAAATCTTATCCACATTCAGTAGACATGCCTTATTTGCCACAGCTGCTTTTCACGGATTTTATTGATTCCAGACAAGAGTTGCTTAAGCCCCTGGATTTTATTTTTTTAAAGTGGTCATCTTTGCAGTTCATGGTTTCTCTGCCTTAACCTTGAACGATCCACTGGAGGCTATTTAAGCTTGATTTTCTTAAACGTAAGAATTGGTGTCAATACATAGGATGTATAATTCTTTCAGGAAGCAATTCTTCTTGAAGGTCGATGAGGCAGGAGAGATGCATACTTTCCCTTTGGGACAGTGAGGACAGAGAATGCCGTTTGTTCATAGACACATCTGTTGAGTGTTATTGGATGTTGGCTCACACCAAGGTCTCAGAGAAGCAGAGAGCCAGAGCCGGAGAACATTTGACTCATTCACTATTGTTGGGCTTAATGGACAGAACATTACAGAAAGGATCTGCCATGTTCTGTCTTTGTTTTTCATGCACAAAAGGACCAGAAGACAATCAAACTGCAGATAGCAGAAATCTGAATCCTTCTCCAAACACAAGGCAATCACACGTTTCTAAGAAAAATGTAACAATGTTGGTGTACTATTGTGCTTTCTTTAGGTTTTATTCCACTGTTAAATCCTTTATGTTGTTATTTTTGATGTGCTTTGTTTAATGCTTATCCAACTACCACAACATCAAATACACCAGCACACAGTGGGCGAGAGGCAGGGGTACCCCTGGACAAGTCACCAGTCCATCGCAGGGCACCATTCACTCAGGGGAAATTTAGATTAGTCAATTAACCTAACCATATGTTTTTGGGATTGTGGGGGAGATTGTACCCGGAGGAAAACATGCAAACTTCTTCCAGAAAGGTCATCAGCGAGCCTCGAACCGACAACCTTCTAACTGGAAGGCCACAGTGCTACCCACTGCACCACCATGTCGCCCAGTTAGGGTACTGGGTCTGGATTCCACACATGGGCCATAACAGGCCCAAGTCACACCCCAGTAAATTACTATGCATACACTACATATGATGGGCTGGTCAAACATTATAAAAGATGCTACCAAATTCTGACCATGCTTGTCTAACACACTATGTGCCAATGCCACACTGTTAAAAATATACGGAAATTGAAATGCAAAATAACATATAAATGCTACTGAAAAGTCTGAATTAATAATTTAATAATTTATAATTTTTTAAGTCTTACAGAGAAAGGCCTTAAATGTAACGAAATGTGATGTGATGAAAATACAGTTTACTGTCGTAAAAATAACTAATTACTCAACAATCTGTAATAAAAATATGTTCTAAAATGTATTTGGCAGAATTTTTTTAAAAACAAACCCATGGAATTCCATGCATTTAGACAGCTGTAAACCGTAAAAAAAACTTGTTTACAATATGGAAAATGTATACAGCACAATCCTTTAAAAGTAATAACTATTGTATATTTAACTGTAAAGTTTTAGCTACCACAGCTAACTACTATTACTACACAAACATTTATTATAGACAGTTTTGAGCAATTCATAAAAACTGTAATTATTTTAATACAAATTTGGAAATTTTACAGTTTTGAACTGTATAAAAGATGGGTGAAATATTATTAAATATGGGTGAAATATAATTTAAATCATATGATTGTACTGGTATAAATAGCAACAAAAATATGTTTAATTAGACAGTTATAAATGTAAAAAAATCTTAAAACATACAGTACGATGCTGTAAAATCAATAATGGTGTTAACGTATATTTGAGAGTAAAGTTCTGGGAACTGCAGCTGCTGGGTTTTTACTGTAAAATGCACATTCTTTTTTTGCAGTGCAGTTGAATGTTATGTGTGTCTGCAAAATGGTAAAATTTCACAAAAATTGAGTTCTGTTTGGATAATTATGATGGCATTTAAACCACAAGTAATTATGATGCAGCCAACACATGGAAAAATAGAATAGTTAAGTAACAAATACAGATTTAAGAGTGCTAATAGTGATAATTCCCTTGTTAATTAAAATTAAAAGGTGATTAAAGACTTGTTTTTAATTGCCATTGTCTCTGTAAATTCTACCTTGTTGTGACAGTTCTATTACGACAAAACACTTTTACTCCTAGTAAGCAACTACGTCTGCATCAGTGTTGCATTTCCCCAATGTCTTGCCCCATTCACCCCTTCAACCCTCAAACAGCAGCCCTCGCGCTTCCCCTGAGATTGACTGTTGTTTACAATGTAGGAGTGAAATAATATTTCTGCGCTTCGCTGCAGTCTCCCACTGGAAGGCACCATTACAACAGTAACAGAGGATTAATTAGAGCTTGTCCCCATTGAGACATTTGAGGCTCCAGTCCTGGTCAAAGGGGAAGCATTAGCTAGTCAGCACAACGCTAGTTGTGCTAGAGCGCATCTCAGGTAATTAATAGGCCCAAGGTGAGGGTAAGTGTGTTATTTATTGGGGTTGGCCTTGAGACATTTTATAGCTGCAGTGAAGCTGAGGCTTCATTTAATGTTCTTCCGTGTGGAGAGGTTTCACAGAAGATCTAGCCAGTACATACTGTGCAGAAAATACAAGCTACCAGTAGAGGGGGTGAAGAAAAGCACATTCACCCCACAAACCTGGGACTGAAAACCATATTCATGTTTACAATCACTGTATGATGGTCACTGAGAATTCTGCCTTTGTTAACTCAAACACAATGAGTCTTAGTGTTTTTCATAAAGATTATTATGTTGACTGGTGAAATTGTTATTCCTCAGACAAAAAAATTCAAACACCTCGATCTCCTCCTAGACTGCGGGTGCTAGAACCACCAGACGATGCCAAGATATCCAAACTGGTCTGACTCAGGCTGCTATATCTTTTCAGACTAGTTGCACTAAAGGAATTCTGGGAAATCGCTGAGAATGATGGGACTCTTTTCCACTTAAATTTGTAAAACTGTTACTCGCTGAGAACCTCATAGAAACTGCAAACGGACAACATGTGTAGAGTTTATCAGTCTGTGCCAGAAAATACCAACAACTGTGCAAAATTATTTGAAGCCTCTAGAAGGGTATAAATATTTACCATTGACTCATAAAAATAATTATAAAATTAACTTATTACATTAATAAATGTAAAACGGTCAAAAAAATGTCATTTTTGATGACATCACTGATTGCCGCCTAGCAACCAAAATTTTTACCCTAGCAACCAAATTTTCTGAAGTTTATCTGAGCAAGGAAAATTATAGACACGGAATGCAGAGGAAAGAATTGGCTTCTCCACAGCAAGTTTGTCTGTGTGTTACTACGCAAATGCTGACTTATCAATTTTTTGAGATGACCCATTCCAGTTTTTCCTGGGCAGAAATGAATTAACGTTGCTTACTAACTTCTAGCATTTAATCACCTAAAGTCATACACACAGATACACTTATAAACATAATTTTCGCAACTTTTTATAAATATTTGAATTTCAATGTCTTCTTAACGATATGGTGAAGGAGTGGTGATTGGTGGGGCGGTGCCCAAGCACATTCTACTGACTACAAGTTAAATTCACAAAGCAAAACATATTTTTTTTTTTTACAGTTTATTTTTTTTTAAATCACCAAAAATATATATTCCTGTGAGACTCTGGTTTCCTCCTTCAGTGATTGTGGGGCCTTGTGATGAATTGGTGATCTGTCCATGGTATATGTCCCCTGTCCATCTCCCATGAAGAATTCGTTGACCCCATTACCAGGGATTCGTGAGTAAAGAAAATAGATGTATAGTACAGAACATAGCTTATGATCTAACATGAGTACCTTTCAGACTTTCTCTGCACCAGTCCAGAGTTCATTTGTCTGTAAATGTACACGCCCCCTTGAGCAAAACCTAGAAGAAAGAAAACAAAGAAGAAACATAACAGGCATTCAGTGCTTGTTTACAGTATACAGGTTTGGTACACTGCCAACACACTGTACAGGCCCTCAGCTTAACGGACAGCGCTTTATTTCCACCTCTACTAGGAGTCTCATACATACAAGAGAGCCTGCTGAGTTCAGGGGAAGCGCACATGACACTGCCTTCCCACTTTACACCCACAGACAGTCAGACATTCCAGCTACAGTGCCAGCGTTTGAATCTGAAGCCATTTTGAAGTCGCCATGCCCACAATCTATAAAGGGATACGAAAATACAGTCAGGGGGGAGGGAGGGTTCTGGGAGGAAGCGAAGCGTTTCCATATGGACAAGAAGGAGGAATACCTGGAAAAAAGCCACTAATCTTTGGCTGTGAAGTTGAAGAGTTTTTAACGCTAATAAATGCGCCATTGGCAAAATGCTCGCCATAAGGAGGGCCGGCTACATCAGGCCTGTCTTTCCTCAAGAGGGACCTAGTGTTGTCACATGTGGTCTCAGCTCCTTGGAACACACTCAAAGACTGACTATTAGGGTAAGAAACTCACTTCCAGACCCACTGAGACACAATAAAAACTCAAACTCTTGGGGAAGACTGGGGCTTCAAAGGCAACATTTATACAGGGGAACAATAACTGAGTGAAAAAAAAAAGATCAATTCTTTAATTGTACCGGTAAAGACCTCTGTTTTGACGTACGCCACATATCCTATGGGCCCATTGTGTAATAGAAGCAGTGCTCAGTGTTCTCAGTTGCATAGGGCTACAGGTTTAGACAGCTAGGGTTGACACATCTCCTTTTAGAGAGCCACAAAATACACCAAATGTTGCGACATTATCCGACAGTATGGAGCAAAATGGGAAATGGAAATGAAGAGAACGGCCAGTGTTGATCTGGGATATGTCACTGGAGAGTCACCTCCATGCCTTTTCCCTCAAAGGATTGGGCAGAGCAGAAGGGCTCATCTACTCCTACATTATCAGCACAGGAGAGGGACACCAAGACAAGGATAAACGTATAATAATGTGCATGATGATATTTTCACACTGCTCAAACCATATTACTAGCCCTGTCCTCAAAGGCAAGACAGAAAAGGACAGTCGGAGAAAGAGTAAATGACAGGGACCAAAAATAGTGGCAAAAGGAGAAACGGCGGGAAGGACAGAACCCGAAGGGGGGTCGCGAAGCAGAGAGAGAGTCTTAAAAAAACTGTATAAGGTTTGTCAGAGGAACAAAGAAGATAGGATATCCCTAATCCCTGCAATATTAATGTCTAAAATGTCATTAATAAGCTCAGGATTGTGAGCCTGAGACCACACTAGGATGAAGGAACCTGCCAGAGCTTGTCTGACAGGGCCTTGGCTAATGAATGAATATAAAGCTACTCCAATCAATCATGCAGGATTTATCTTCGCCCCAAGTATAGGTGAGGTCTGGTATGGGGTGACCACCACTGTCAAGCATGCTCAAGCAGCAGCCAAGAAACTGTCGCTTCATCACAATGAGCCTTGTATTAATGGTCGCTTGTGCTTCTCTGCCGTGCGGGGGAGCAAGAGTGAGAGTTTGCAACCATCACTATTTCTGGCCATATTTTAATTTTAGTAAATGGAATGACATCTTTGAGTCATTACCTTCAGGTATAGCTGCTCATCCCAGGGCAAATGGAGACAGACAAATGTTTGGTTCCCATCATTTGTCTACAAAACAACGTGTGGTGAAGAAGTCTTGAAAGTGATCATTTTTTGTTTGGGGAAATGCGTCATTTTTTGTCTGGGGAAATGCATCATTTATACCGTATTTTTATGCATTGTTGGATATTGTTTGTTAGGATGAAAATTACTTTTCAATATCATTATTACAGTGGTACCTCAAGATGCGAAATTAATCCGGTACAGAGTGGTTTGCGTATCTTGAACATTTCGAATCGTACATGTAAAACGCCTAATTCGTGCAACGGCTCTCAGAAACAATAGTATAAGTAGATAAAAAAATGGAAAACCAGAGAAAAATCAATTAAAGTTTCTTCAATCCTTAAATCTACATATTATTCATGTAATAAATGATAATAAAACGGAATAAAACACATGCAAAATACGTAATATGTACACAAATGTGAAACCTTACCTTGAGTGAAGCGATGTGTCGGAGGAGGTGAAAACATTACGGCACTACGTATGAAAGTTAACATTCTCGAGATATTTCACGAATTACAAACAGTGACACGGTTTCAAGCCCAAGTGCAGACAGTACCGAGCGTACTGAAGAGAGCGCTTCTGAGAACGCGTCACTGGGTTTCTCTAACTTGCGCTACAGAACAGCACTTTCCTTATTATAAACGTTATTTCTTTTACGACACCTTGACTCTAACTTTTGTTATAGTACATGGTAATCTTGTTAATACCAAGTACAAAATTGGTAATAGGAGAATGGAGCGCCAGGACCCGGAAGCGCAGCATGCCGTCAGACGTCAGAAGCGGATAATATAGCAGAACTGTTGGTGTCTTTCGTATCTTGGAATTTTTTTCTTTTCTCGAAACAAAATATTTCCTGCGAGACCTTTTGTATCTCAAACAATTTGGAACTTGAAGCATTCGTATCACGAAGTACCACTTTAATTGCAAAAAAATACATTAAAGTTGCAAGGACCATTAAAAGGACTTATGACTTATGTTGGGCTGGTTTATTACCAGATTCAAGATATTTGACATTACTTAAGAAGAGATCTGCATACTGATCAAACCAGAAATTTTATATACACTCCATTTGTGCATAATATCACCAACTGTTATCAACTTCTCACCAAGTTCATCAATCCCAGGTAGTTACACACAAAATACCTAGTTACTGCTGAAAGACACAGAAGAGCCAGACATCTTGCTTATTGATAGGGGCCAAATACAAATTTGACAATGTGTTTCTTTTTTCCAGTTCATTTTTCTTAATGTTTTTTTTGTATTCTTGCCTTTGCTAAAACATTCCAATAAGAGTAAGTCAGATTTTTTTCTCCAACTGTATTTTATTTATTCATGTATTTTTTTTTAACTTTTGACTTTAAGACTTAAATTACAATAAATCTATAATACTTCTAACAGATGCACCAAAATAATAATTTAGTACTTAGAAGTCTGTGGCCCTTTTGAGTGTTTTTACTACTAAGCTACCTTTAAAACAGATTTTGTGGCAATGTTTGATATCATTCTTTTTACTTACATCGTTTTTTTTGTTGTTTTTTTACAAACAAACCTGAAATTGTGGTATTAAATTGTCATTTTTTTATCTTTAAGAAGTGAAAATTAACAGTTTAACAGTTTTTGTAAAAACAGTTTTTATTGTATAAAAAAAAAACAAAAAAAAAAAAAAACAGACAAACCTCTCCTAAACCTTATACACTGTTCCAAGCACTTTTTGTGCCATTGTGCTTTTTTGTGCCAGAAAAAACACAAGCCATGTCACATGTCTTGCAGTTCCAGGATTATTTCTTTTTTTCACCACTAGATTGGGCACTGATGGTAACAATTTATGGGGCTATAAAATGAAACCGGATTTCTCACAGTTTAAGTTGAAGTACCTAACAAATTATGTGTCCTAACTCTTGTAAATGTTCATTTAAAACCAAAAATATAATATTTTTAAACCACATCAAAATGAAACAATAAGTGGGTCTCGTCATTCCTATTTAATTCACACTGCTTAAGGGGTAAGATCTACATAGCTAGCCTTTCCTGTGATGCATCTGTGACAACAGCACAGTCTCTAATTACTCGCCCTTAAGCTCGTTTGGCCAGCCTGTGAAAGCTCAGCATGCAAAGTACTGTTTGCTTGTCCAGCAGAAAGGTTACAAGATCCATGCCATGAATTTCCAACCAATTATATGCATATGTTCATTCATTCATTTTCAAACCTGTTTATTCCTGTTTTGGGGTCACGGGGGTCTCCAGCGCACATTGGGCGAGAGACAGGGGTACACAGTGGACAGGACAGTCCATCGTAGACATGCATATTTTAACTTTCTAATTACACGTGGTAGGGTATTCTAAATGATAAATATCTTTCAAGCTTTAAAATGTCCATTTCACTGGAGTTATTTAGAAAAAGATCTAACCAATGAGATGCAGGCTATATTGACTAAATGCACACTTTTTCAATCAAAGAACATAAGAGTGTTAAACATAATTGACACAAAATTAATAAAAACATGTTTAATTATGTTCTGTTGCATCAAACTGACCCATTAGCCTTGTCTAAAATGGCACTTTTGCATTTTCCATTCAGGAATGGCGTCCAAATTGGGGTCAATTTGAGCCTGTTAGTCATTCCACTTGAAGATGCATCCTAATATTCAGAGCACAGGTGTGATGTGCAGAATGCGAGTTCTCTCACCAGTGTGTACTCAGTGCCAAATGACTTGTTCAAACAGACTACTTCACCTCATCAAAGCGCTGCCTTCATTTCCACTGGGCAGGCATGTCCAAATAAGCTGTGAAAATATTTATAGCCTCTCACTGACTATCCTCTCATTAGCGAGCACTTTCCTCCTCACGCTGCCAGTTGCCAAAAACACAGAGAGTGGAATTTATTTTGAATATTCAGAAGGAGATAATCAGCGTGTGTGCCAGCATGTGCAGGGCATGGTGGTTGTTGGTACACGTTTCCATCACTGTTACCTGAGAAGTTTTTCTGTCATCTTTCGGTAAATGAGACCGTATGGTTCTGCTAGACTAATCACTTTAGACATTTATATACCTATGTACGTCTTCCGGCATGTTGTGTGATGTCTTTGATAGTCAGTGCACACATGTCTGGATGCATCCCCGAAAATGTAAATAGCATTTTAAAAGCTTACGACAGCATACACTTATTTAGCTATGCATTTAATTGCCACTAATGTGTAGCGTATGTCTATATATGTCTATTTTTTTTTTCAGATTAAGGCTGTTATTTACATATTCACACTATATTTACATTTAATGACAGACTGATTTCAAAACACTGATTTTAACCTTTAGAAGTCTCTGCACACACCCGTGCATGCACCAATCACACCATCTGATTTGATTTAAGTAGGAATGACACAACCCAGCTATTGATTTCACATATAATGTGGAGGTCTCATAAAGGTTATTAGTTTTGATGTTTTTGGTTTTACAAGAGTACATTAGTGAGTGATAACAAATAGTTTTAACAAATTAAAATGTGAGAAAAGGTGCGTCCGTTTATCAGTTATTTGACAGACCCCAAATTAGTGCCATCAGTGCCATCTAATGGGAAAAAGAAGGGATAACCATTGGAAGCACAATACCTGTGATATGCCTTGTGTGTTTTTTTAAGCTCAAAAAGTATTTGGAACTGTATAAAAGGTTAAGGAGAGTATTATCTGTTTTAAAATAAATTTTTTCACATTGTTAATTCATTAGGATTCACAATGATTTTTGTTATAAAACATAACATTTTTGCAGTTTAAATCACATTTAATGCACAGATTTTTTTGTGGAACTATTGTGTAATGAAATTGTATTTGAATTGTATTGAAAAAAAAATCTATATTTGTAAAATAAAAAAGGACCTAGGGTTCTACTAATAAAATATATCAAGCATTGCTACAAACAACTATTTTAAAAGTAATTTATTGGAGCAAATTGTAAAGTAGTAAAAAATGCTCAAAAAGGCCTTGGACAGCAAAGAGTTTGGGTTTGCTGTTTACATTTACAGCGTGGGACTCATAGAAATGTTGCTAAACAAATTTCGAGTGCATATAATTTGCTAAACTGGTCTCAAAGCTGTACTCACTGTTTCTTATATGTCATTTATAACCACTTTGAAGTCTGATCATACAGTAGGCAAACTGTATGGACATGAATAGTGTCTGTGTTATAACCCACAGTGAAGAGATGGGTAGGAATGTGGGGTGAAGTTTGAAGTGAGGTGTAGGCTAAATTGGTTGTCCTCCCAAAACGTGTTATACAAACATTACAATTCTGTCCATTCCTGTGTACCAGCGACATGATTTGCATAGGATACAATAAACAAACTTTGTTAAACAAAATTTGTTTGCCCAAATCGTATTTTATGATGATGGTAAAACAATCAGATATGCAACAATATAACGAAAAAAATTAATAAATGCAATTTTCATGAGGCATTAGATTCGACTTTTGAAAGGGATGTCCCGATTAAATGTTGAGTCATCATAAGAGAGCAAAATGGACAAATGTTGACACAACATATTGAAGGTTGGCTTGCTCATGCTAATATTTCGGACCAGCTGCTCTTTGGTAAAGCCTGTCACAGTATTTTACGCACATGCCATAGATCTCCAATCCACCCACACGCTCCTCCGAATGGTCAAGGCCATAATAACATAAACATATGCACAGTCAATACTGGCCCTTTTCCTCCTCTCCCTAAGCATGAGCAATGCATGATGATCCAACAAGTGTAAACACAAATCAGATATGAGTCGGAATTTAAATAATGTGTAAGAGCCATTTAGGTGCCATTTGCTTGTTGTAACTTTTCGAAATTCTTTTTTTAGTTGATTTTGAAACAAGTTTCCAACGTCGGACATACTTAAGTATTTCCCATAGATCCAAGTGTTGCAACTTCCTGCTTAACTGACATGTAAATTCCCTAGTTTTTCAGGAGGGGGATGGGTAAGGGTAACAGGAATGATTAAAAAGCTGGGTACATGATTAAAATGTTTTTTTTTATTTAATCTAAGAAAGTATAGATATTTGTGTAAATACATGCATTTGAAACAAACATTAAATATATATGTTTTTATACAACAATGCAAAAGAAAGGTTTTATGTGGATTTTGTCAATATTTTAAATGTTCTAGCTTATATTTGCAATGTGTGTACACTTTGCTTAGTAATAAAATGCATTTATTAAGCAATAATGCTTATTTATACTTATAAGGTCCCAGGGATAGAAATGGCAACCATTCTGTGAATGGCTCATAAACAGACATAGGCAATAAATAAGTTACAATCCAAACCTACAATGTTAATGAGGCCAAATTATTAAAAATGTTTCTTATGTTGTAGTAAAACTCAACATCATTTAGATCACTTAATCATTTAGAAACAGTGCCTCTAGTGGTGACAAATGATTACTTCGACTGAACTTTAAAAGCTGTACAAATCATCCAAAAGTTTTGATATTGACGTCTACTATATCTGCTAAATCTTTTTTAAATGGCTTCATTTTCTCATAATTAAGTGGCAAATACCCATATGTCAATATATCAAATGAGCCCTGTCAACTCTGGGCATGCATCAATAAACACTTTATGTTCACTATGTCATTGTCAAAGTTAACATCTAAACTTGAAGAGCGCACTCTTTGACTTTTATTGCCAATGTGCCCTCGCCGTGGAGGATAGTGCTGATGGTTTCTATTGACCGGCTCTTGGGCAGAGGGCTATTTGTTTAGCAAGATTAGGTTGGAGGTGATATTTTGCAGGGGTGTCAGGTGCTGGAGGTTCAGCATGGCTCCAGGACGAGGCTGCACAGAGAAACATTGACAGTGGACATTGATAGACACAGATAAGAGCTTAGAGGGACAACACTGGACCCTGACCTTCCCTTTCCAACAAAAGCAAGTGGTGTTTCCAGTGGGATGGAGTCAATTGTTTGACGCCGTTGGGGTTTCAGTCAGAAGAGCAGACTCATAAGAGCTGTAAGAGTCACGGCCTCATCTGACAGATACATTTGATGCATTTTTTTTTTATAAACGCTTCAGCTCCAGATGCTATCAGATGCACTTTGCTGACAAATGAATGCACTGACTTTATTGGAATGCCAGTTCATTCACATAGTTTACAGGGTTTTTTTTTTTCCATTTTGATCAAATAATTTTATTAAAAATGCATGTTCATTTTATTAATTAGCATTTGCCTTGTAAAAGCCAACATATTATTAGCCTTTTACAAAAGTTTGTAAATGCATCTCCTCCTAGACTGTTCAACAGTCAACAAATGTAGCAAAAACATCCAAACTGGTCTGACGCGGAGAACTTTATTGTTTTAGATTGGTACCACTAAAGGAACTCCAGGAAATCACAGAGAATGCTGGGAAATTCTCCATTGACTTAACAAAGTGTCAAACTTTGTAAAACTGTACCTCAAACTGAGAACCTCACAGAAACTTTA
This sequence comes from Danionella cerebrum, assembly GCA_007224835.1. Classification (NCBI taxonomy): domain Eukaryota; kingdom Metazoa; phylum Chordata; class Actinopteri; order Cypriniformes; family Danionidae; genus Danionella; species Danionella cerebrum. The sequence continues at coordinate 424,853 of SRMA01025110.1, forward strand.
AACAGACCAAATTTGAGGAGGTTATAATTCTGTGCAAGAATATACCAAGAACTATTCAAAAGTGTTTGGACGCCTTTGGAAAGGGTTACATTTATATAAATATAAAAAAGAAAATAAAAAAAACATTACCCTAGCTACCAAATTTTATTAATCTATCTGATATTTGGCAAATGATAAAGACATGGAGGTTGGTTTATGTAACTTACAGTGAAAAGGGGAACATTGTATTATGTCACTGGGGTCCTTAGCTATCAGAGTTTGCAAACCCACCATCAACTCCAACTCAACTCACCTGCCAATACTTACCTCAACAGCCAATCACCATCACGATCCTCGAGCATAACTACTCCAGCTCCCAGAAGCTGCTGTCCATCGTCGATGTCCTTTCCCTGTACATTTGTTCCCTAGACTTCCTTACTAGCATTCTCTCTGATTGCTTGTCGAGTTAACTGTTGGATTGCGATCTCCACCGAAGGCTGGGCTCAGCTGTTAACACCCTAGCTGTTGTTCTTTCTTCGGATCCTGCCTGGTGGTGCATGAACATCTCGGAAAACTCACCTGCTGATCACTTACCTCCTGTGGATCCCACTGTGAATCTTTTGGATTGCCACTCTATCACTGAAAAACCCTGTGTGATAGTAAACCTGTGCAGATTACATCATTGTCCTGGCTCGTGAGTACGGTCACTCCATGACAATAACAACCAGAATGGTTACTATAGAGATGGGTTGGTTTAAATAACTGATATTGGCATGATATTGGCCAGTACATTTTTGTTTTGTTTTGCATTATACAAAGTTTTTTGTACAGCATAATTATATGTAGACAATCCTATCTATTTTATGTTCATTTTTGGTATAAGATGATTTAAAGGAGGGCAATGGAGGGGCCGTGGGCCTAATCTGCTCCATGTCATTTGGGAGAAACCCAAAACATCAGAATTGGGCCATTTTAACAATCCAGTGTTAATGCTTTCTAAACAGTGAGGCTGAAGGTAGTCTGATAAAAAATATATATATTTTTCTTGAATGATAAAAAAATGCTAAAAGCTGTTTACAAGTGCCGGTTGTGAATCACTGTGATGTTATCCAGACATTTGATGCACCCTTGAAGCATTTCAGAAATACAAACTGTCCCCCCTCAGAGTGTTCCACTTCTCTTGCTGATCTCTGGGGAGTAAAGGCAGATTTGCTGATTCCAGTCTGGCAAGAACACAGCCGTAATGAGCTCCAGATCCGGCCCAGAATCAGCTCAAGTAAGCACACTGTCTGACCCGGCTCTGTTGCGGGGGGCTGGCCATCTCACACACATTCTGGAAGTTTCTCCACTCTGAAGCTTCCCTGCTGTCATGTATGGAGGTCACATCTCAAGAGAACACTTTTCCATTTGCTTGAGAGCGAGAAGCAAAATGCCGCGCTGCATGATTTGATTATTTATTATCTTGAGAAAATTGCTAACGATCGCTTCTGAACATGCACCGCAATTAAGGATCTGCGTCTGGCCTGAATTGAGGGAGATGTTTATTGTTGAGTGAGCCGTGTGGAATGCCAGACCAGCGCCAATCAAGAAGCTGGGCATTACACATTCTGCCACCACGCTGTGTGTGTGTGTTTGTGTCATGGCTGGCATTTTGGGAAATAAACTAATCATGTATTGGCATCTGGTCGGGTGAGAAGGAAACCATAATGTGCTTTGTCTGGTTCTTGTCATTAGAGTGATTTAATGTACGCCTATTGAATATACATCAGCAAAATGTATATGTATAGACATCACTGATCTAACATCTATTCGATTGTGTTAAACAGAAACAATGAAAACTTGCAATTCAAACATGTGAAGAAAGTATATAAAATTCAAATAATACAATAAAACCCTTTACCCAAGTAAAATAAGATTTGCAACCACTAAACATACAACGAGCTGGTCTGTGGGTTGACTGTGAATGCTCTCACAATCCCGCAAATATGCTTTATCTGCTATTACTTTGGTTCTTAACTAGAACTGTTCTTCCTGTCTTCCAGTTCCTCACAGTTGAAACTGAGAGTTTAAATCTCCGAGGTAACTTTCTTTATCCTTCCCCTAAACCTTGATGTCCAACAATCATTGTTTTCAAGTCATCCTAGTGTTGTTTGAGGCTCCCATGTTGCCTTTTTGGCCTCATTTGACCTCCTTTAAACACTTGCTCATGATTGGATTCACCTGTGTATGGAGATCAAGGATTACTAAGGTTATCAAACCAAGTTCTAATAATTAGTGCTAAAGGTATTGAAATAAAACAAAATGAAGGGATGCCTGAATTTATGCACATTCTTGCTCATTGTCCATAAATTATATTAACATCACAATTTCTTTTTTTCTCTTGTATGATATATTTAACCGGAATTTCTTGCCAAGACAACCAATGATTTGAGGGAAATCAAGGAAAATCATGAACACTTTCGGGGGTGCCAAAACTTTTACACAACACTTTATCTGCTTTCAACTTATTTTAGACCCCATTTAAAGTTCAGATTTGAATTTTATGACATTTTCTTTTTTCACTAGGGACGTCTACAAGAGGAAGACAGGAAAGTATGAATACAGATGCATTGATAGAGAATAAAAAATAAAATGGAAAAATATTCACAACAGATGTACAGAAAATAATTAGGTTTATTTATTCAGAATGGGGGCGACATAATAGCGCAGTGGGTAGCACTGTCGCATTCCAGTTAAAAGGCTCGCCTTCATCTTGTGAGTTGATTTGACGGTGTAAGTCATTCCCTAATAACTCCTCCCAAAATATGTTATTTGTTTATTTTATTTTATAATAATCACTTAATCCAATTACTTATTTTAAACATTCACATTTTTTTTTTTCATTTCAGGCTTAATCCTTTTTTTAACCATGATCTTAATCAGTGCAGCACAATGGAAAGCTCCTGTTCTGACAGACAGGTGCAGAGAAGCATGGCTGATACACTTCCTGTTTGTTTCTTGTCATGCATGAGGCTTTTTCACTTAATCAAGAATCAGTTAAAAAGTGAATGGATCAATTAAGCAATTTATAAGGCTAATCTTTGGCAGCTCCTGCAGTTTGATGTAGCCAACAAAGCGCTTGCAAACATTGTTAATGCTTCCAAAAAAACTAAAGAGAGCTGCTCCTCCCGAATGACTTAGAATCATTTTAGACTAATTCTGGAAATGGAACCAAGTCTCTTCTCCAGCAAATGCTGGCAGTCTGCATGAAAGCACTCCAGGACCAACTTTCCTCCAATCTTCCCTCATTTGAATCAGCTAAATGGCCATTAGCAGAAGCTCGTGCCAATGTTCTCAGTAGAACCCGTAGAAAGATGGAGACCCAGAGACATTCATTGACACACTGAGCCTCTATCATAATAGAAATCATGTGTATGTGGGATTATTGTTTAAAATAAGTTGTCATTTCTCATTGTATTGTACTTAATAAGAATTATTGAGTTGGCCAGCTTATGCCAGGGTCTTTCTCCTCTCTTCCTTGTTCACTCTGCAGGATCCGACCAGAATCGGAGCCACAAGTCACTCCACACTGTGCCAATAGATGAATAAAAGTAGAGGTCTGTTGAACATGTGTCCTGACATATAAAGCAGCGGATTTAAAAGTTAATTTTCCAGACACTATTATAACTCCTTCCTATTAAAACCTTGTGCCAGTGGAGGGTTGCGTCGCTGCTGTGTGTGTTGGTGCTATTTGTGTATGTGTCAATGTGTGTGTTTACTTGTAAGTGATTGTATGGTGGCTTTATGGGATGCAGAGCCACTCTCCTCTGTGGTTAATTATGGTTTTTTGTTTGCCCAGTCATTTTGTGACTTCCTTGCCATTTCAAAGTGATAACGGCCATGAATGCCTTTGCAAACTCTTTCCAGCAGCAGCGACCTCAGGATGGAAATATTGCCACCATGTTCAAGATAAGACAGAAAATGAGTAAATGAACACGTGGCGCTTTGGGATGAAGGACTTGCTTTCCAACAAACCCCAAATGCACAAAAAAGGGACTTGAAGACCATCTCAGCACACAAAATATAATTTAAAAACCAAAAACAACAAAAGTTCAGGCTTACATACATCTATAAATAATAATATTATTTCCTGGAGAAGTTTCTTATAGTATAAAGTTAATGTTTGTTCCAATTTTTGGAGAATTGTTAAAAATAAATCGGCGAAGCTAGTCATCACTGCATGGTAACAGAGGCACAGATGGTGTCACAAGGGTAGATGTAGAGGGTAGAAAGAAAAGAAAAGCCAGCAATGATAATGATAGTACAGCACATGGCTTCTAGGAGGGTGACTATCCAGTGGAGAGTATCTGCGTTGCAAAGCCTTAGACAGCAAACTCCAGAGGAAGGGTCTGCTGCTATCAGACTTCAGGCAGGGACTATTGTCAGCAAGCTTGGCTAGGGTGTCAGCGCGGACTGCTAACAACTAGCACTAGCCGATGAAGTATATTAAACACTTTACTGTATACTTCACAGAGAGTAGAGTCTGTAGATTGAACAGATCACAGATAAGTAGGTTTAAAAGGGAAACGCATGCATAGATTGAAAGAGGACACTGCAGAGGGAGTCCAGGAAGTTACACGGGGTAGACATCAATGATGGACAAGGAAAGCATGCTTTATATACCAGATTGGCTGAGGAGGTACGTGAACACAGGCGAGTAACATCTAGCAATCAGTGACGAGGGAGAAAACAGGATCAATTTTAAACTTTTTACTTTGGCCATGTTTTCTTCTGCTGTCTTCACATATTGCATCTCCAGTCAGTTACTATGACAAAACACTGAGGAAAAGTGGGATGTTGCCAGTTGTTTATTTGCTGGTGGGCAATTGAAACAAGAAGTGGACATTCCCAAATGGTTCCCACAAAGTTGCTGTTATCATAACTATGTTTTCGGGCAGGGCGTTATTTTTCTATTGGATTGTATTTTGGGATTTTGTTAACAGCATCGTGGCATATTTCTGTGTGAGGCTGAGAAAAAAAATCACTAATCAATGTCTCAGCAGTTACATGGTCTCATTAGTTTATACATACATGGAAACAAATGTTTTACATATTCTTTTGAGATTGTATACGTCATACAGTAAGATGGCATGAGAAAAGCCCAATTCATATTTCTGCATCACTGCCTTCGCCACAGCCCCTGCTTGCATGTAGACCCCTACACAAAAGCCTGATAGGCACCTCCCAAAAATTTTATTTATTCATCATAGATGTGGAGCTTATGCTTTGTGACCAGTTTGGTAGTGTTTCTAATATGGACCAATTCAGTGAATTCTTGTTTGGGGAAGTGAAGAAATAATAATCAGTTTCTTTCACAGAAATACAAATCGTTGATAATTTCTAATATATCTGACAGGAAATCAAAACACATAGTGGATGTCGACGCAGTAAAACAGTGCATATTGGTTGTATGTTTAGCCTTGATGCAGAAGTGTACAGTGGGATTAACAATATACATGCACTTCTGAGACTGTCCTACTGAAAAAAAAAAACCCAGAACATAATCCCCCATAAACTATTTCTTTTAGTTGACACCATAGACTGTAAAAAACATGGACACCATCTCCTGCTAATATGAGGCAACCTCTGAACTGGCCTGGATGCTGCCATTGACATGCGCATACACGACTTCCTGATAAAGAAGCATGTGCCCCTCTCACACGCAGTCTGTAATCTATAACTTATTTCGCAATTATAAACAAGAATTTGAAATCAACTTCTATGAATTGAATCATTGTGAGCATAAATGATCTTTATCATGACGTGTTTACGGTGGTCAGTGTAGCTGTCAAATTTTGAGCCATTGTTAGCCACAAAAAACAATGCTTTCTCATTAAAACCATTTCTGTCAATAAATGTTTATTTTAGTGTAACTTTAGTTTCTGAGGAAATATTTTTTAAAGTTCTGCAAAATCATGTGGAGGTGATCGCTGAGGCTTGGCTTCACTCTGCATCGTGTCAACCAAGTGTGTCTCACATGACCGGCAGACACACAAGTGCCGTTCTCCTGGCAACTGCCAAACAAAGTGTTATCTACCAGATGAAAGCGGCCCACTCTTTCACTAATCCAGTCTCTATATGTGTTAAATTCTAATTTAGCTAATAAGTGCTAAATTCTATACACTTGTGGCCAATTTTTCCATTAGTTTTTTTTGCAATAATTTGTATATTTCTGCCACTTTCGATAAAATTTCTCATGTGATTTTCCCTAAAATAGGTTTATAAAACACACAGGATAAATGCATAGCTGTAAAACACGTTCCCATGTCCTGTCGACTATAACCCCCCACAGTCTATGTCGTGTTTTATTGCTGCATGCATAATGAATTCCCTGTAAGGTCGACATTGACCCGAATAACCCTCAGACAACTCACACTCTCACCTTTAGCACAATGCACCTTTTGACAACTTCCTGTTGTTTGACAGGAAATTGAACAACACATTCAAGCTCGGAAAGAAGGTGAAATTCTGCAAGCACAGGCAGCGTCTCCTCAACAGCAGAGAATAAACTGTTGGATTTGAGCAGTTTGAGGAGCAGAGATCCTGTAAACAGTGAATGCTGTTTCGCAGCAACCAGCCCATGTGTTAGCACCTTGTTGGGTTGACTGCAGGCTGGCAGACGGGGCTTGTTTTTACAGGGATCAGCAGCAAGAGATCCAGGGTGCTTATTTTAACACCTGCCCTGGAGCTGTGTCTGTGCTCAGCCTGGTCCATGTCCACCGGCGGCCCCCCTCCAGTGGCCCTCTTGGAGCCTGGGCCTGCTGCCAAAGACCTCGGAGCCCCATTCTTGCCATGACAGGCCCATGCAAACCCAACTTCAAGCTCAAGAAGCACTGCAATCAGTTAATCCCTAAGATGAAGCAATGCCACACAACAACAAAACTAAATAGAAAGGAGCCAAAGAGATTCACCATAAAAACAAGGTGCATCATGTGTTGAAACAGGAAGTGCTAATGAGATGAGACAAACAGGGTCAACAGCTAACGTGACCCTGTCAGCTGAGAGAAGGACATGATGTCTCTATTCAAGATGGATATTTAAGGTCAAATCCTCTGGTTCTACTAGTTAGTTGTTAACTAGTTAACATTGGAATGATGGCACCTATATCAAAAATGCTTTCATTAAAAATACAAACTTAATATCACTTTTACTCTAAGATAAGACTGTTGGAGTTCGGAGGGGAACAGACTCTACGAGGAATTTGTTTAAGTACAAGGCCTGGGGTTGTAAAAATAAATGTGTTTTTGTAAAAAAAAACTTCCTTTGTGTTGGTTTTGGAAACTTGCTGCAATTGACTTTTTTTGTGGGTGAGATTTTTATTGTGTCCATCAAATGCAGCTTGAAATAACAGGATAGAAGAGCAGAAAAAGGCATGATCCATGTTGCCACTAGGTGGCACTATACATGACACAGTAAGTATGTTGATACGTTCAGACATGGACTCTTAACACGTATGGCAAATTTGAACCCAATAGTACATTGCAAGGCTGAGTTATTAACAACTTCCTGTTTATGGCAAAATTTCTAATTTGACGCCGCCGCACACGCATAGCTAACGAAGTCAAAAAAGCTATTTAACATCACATTTGCCTTAAGTAAAGACTGGTATAGTTTCAAGGTGAACAAAGAAAATCTCTAGGAGTAAAAGTATGACAATCAAAAGTGGCCCTTTTGGAGGTTTTTGTGAAAAAGACAACTTCCTGTCGAATTTGGGAATGCAATCCAAATTACATATTTAAACCTTGGTATCGTATCGAATTTCATTCTGCTACGATACACTGTTAGCGCACCATAAGCTGAAACCCCTGTCCCAACCCCAATCAGACCTATCCTTCAGTGCTCAAGCTCTAAAAAATATTTTATCAACGTTATATCAAATATTTGCAAAAACAGAAAGTATTTTTGCTTAAGCTGTAGAACTATCCTGTAGGTTTACAAACTGTCCCTGAAAGCAGCAAACTGTTGTTTGAATTTCATAAAAGGTTTCCCAAGGGAGACGATTTAGAGTGACACTGCACCATGAAGGAATGATGAATTATGAACAGTAGCGATGTGTGTGTGGTCAGCAGGCTCTTCCACATCTCTGGTCCAGTGGACTGATGTATCCCTGAGGGCCAGATGCTCTCAGCAGGAAGAGACTGTCCATCCTGCACAACTGCACTGATCTGACAAACCTGGGCAGATGTGCCAAGTGCCTCCTGCTTAAGGGTCGCGTCCCCCTGTAAGCGATGGCCACAGATGGCCCATATTTCACTGCAAGCCTTACTCTGTTTGCTAAGGTTAGGTCCCTCTCCTGACTGGAGCTCTATTTGACCTCTCCAGAGAGTGAGGGACTTGGGACTTCACTCGGTCGATAGGGAAAAATTATAACTGCTGCTGTAGTCAGCCACTTAAAAATAAAAGTTTACTCCCTTTTACTCCACTGAAGATCATCTTACTGAATCATGTGATGGGCTGGCTCTAATGTGTCCTGAGGAAAAAAAAAGAAGTAAATTTGTGACAAAATGAATCAATATTTTGGACAAGATGAATCAATATTTAGAGTCAAACAAAGCGTTGTTCACTTTCTCTCACTCTTTACCTCTTTTAAGTTTGCTATTAGCATATGTTGCTGTTTTAATCTATGGGTCTATCAATCCGATTGCAATGAAACCATTTTCTTATACTCTAACAATTTAAGTGCAGGCAATGGAAAAGAACAAGCACAAGAAAACCCACAAAAACTCGCTCTTGTTGTAATTGGTTTCATTAAACGACGGTCATTTTCCAAACATGGTTGGGTTCCATTGGGAAAATTTCCACCCAGAAGTATTTGTAAGCAAATATTTGTGAATAAACGACACTCCACATGTCATCTGTATATTTATGATGACTCCAAGACATAGGTGTGTGGGTCTAATTAAAAATGTGCACCGGGTTAGCAGCCTGCTGCTTTCCTCTGGCTCTCCTGTTGCCAGCTTTTGGCAGCTATGCTGTCAGAGAGCCAGATGTTTAGTCCTGCCCTGAATTATTGCCAGACCGCACTGGATTCTGGGACATCTGGTCTAAGCAATGCTTTTGTCATCTTTTTCAATAAAAAAAAAAAACAAAGTTCTTGTTTCGCATTATAAGGAAGTGATCCCATTTTATGAGGCATTCCTCTTCAGGGAGATCATGCAATGCTTGCTTATGACTTCTGTGCACACAGAACTTTACATTTCAAGATATGTTAAGGTGCCAGTTTTATAAGGAACATTAATTTTTCAGATAACATGTTTGCATATACCCTGCAATTACATTTTTGAGTAAAATAAAAAAAAAAAAGAAAACTAGATGGAGAAATATATTTGGGGCAATGAGTTATTTATCTTTCAGTGCAGTCATGGGCTGTACCATTCCACCAAATCAGTGCCAGTTGCTTGTTATAACTTTTCAAAATTCCTCTTTTTAACTTGATTTCAAAACAGATTTTAATAACATGCTTATGATCATAGATTCAGGAAATTCTGTAAATTCACTTATTTACCAAATATGTGGCTTCATTCATTAATTTTTTTTCCTACCCGCTTATTCCCTTTTTGGGGTCACAGGGGACTGCCGGTGCCTATCTCCAGTGCACATTGGGCGAGAGGTGGGGGGTACATCCTGGACAAGTCGCTAGTCCATTGCAGCAAATATGTGGCTTTTTAAACTAAATTAAGTAAATCTATGAAATAATTAGAGTTCTTATTTATCTCATTTATGTAAATAAGAAATTGAGAAAATTTCTTATTTACCTTCTAAAGATCCAAGTGATGCAACTTCCTGCTGAAAAAAACTGACGTATGGAAATTACTCATTTTTCATTTTTTCAGGGGTGTGTCTCATCTAAAAAGCTGGGGACATGACTAAAATGTATGTTTTTTTATCTAAGAAAGTATAGATATTTGTGTAAATAAATGTATTTGAAACAAATTTTCTAATTGGATTTACATATCAATTCAAAAGAAATGTTTTTTTAAAGATCTCAATCATTGTACTTTATGGGGAAGCATCAGAGACAGGGGGCGAGCAATTAATGCTATTTGTCAGTGTTTTATATGGATTTTATCAACATTTTACCTGCTATAGCTTAATTTACAAGAAGAATGGCATGTAGTTCACTTTGCATAGTAATAAAATGTATTTATGAAGCAATTTTAATGCTTGTTTATACATGAAAAGTCCCAGGAACAGAAATGGCACCCATTCAGTGGAATGGTGCGACTATATTTTCCAGATGTGTACAGTGTGCGCTATTGTCAAACTGGGGTTGATATATGAAAGAGGATAAACAGAATCATTACATGAAAATGAAAGAAAATAAAACACTTGTTTGTGTAGAAGCTACTGTGCACAGAAAACTTTTCAACAGCATGATTGGTCATTGATTTTAGATGCTGATCATCCATCTGCTCATAGAAAACTCACTGCAACGGTGCCTTTGCAAACGGTAGCCTTTTCTATATTTTAGATGTCAAGTATCTGACGGACAAATGAATCCTGCCAAAGAAAAAGATGGCCCAAGTACTTGCATTTATTTCTGAGAATGTCATTTAAGAACGATTCAAGAAAAACACAGTAGAAAACTTTCAAATAAAAAAGCTCACAGGGTAAATTTAACTAAGAATATACGGCATAATCTTAAAATTCTAGTTTTCAAAACAACGGGTGGCCTAACTCAGGTCATTGGCTGTAATAAATGCTATTGAATTATTTGAGTCTGTGGTGCAGAATGGTTCCATCAGCTCTTTTCTGTCAAAAGATCAAGCGCTTTTTGGTTTCTCGGGCATGGTCCCTTTAAAGTGTCACGTCGGCACGTTTTTTACCACTTTAAATTAATTTAAACATTATTTAGTTGTTAAAACAGTCCTTCTCGTAGCAATTCATACTGACATTTCATTTCTAGTTTCGCAATCATTTGCCCTACTCTGCCGTGCTCCATGTTCAACTGTTCTGTGATCAGTGAGAATTGAAGAGATGGCCCTGATGTCTTCGACTCCTTCCTGTGTGTATAATTCATTATTACCGTCAAGTCTACAGCCCCATTCAGTCTTCACAGGCAACTTCAAACGCTCCTGCCGCTCAGTTACCCTTTCGAAGAGCTGATACACAGCATCGACGTACAACGCATCCGGACTTCAAATATTCTTTGAGTCTCAGTTTTGCCAACAAAGAAGAGAAACCAGTGGCACAAAATCATGTAACAGAAATATCCCCCACTCTTTTTATCCTCTGCTTCTTCAAGGAGCCATCGTGTGTGTTCTCTTTGTTTTGCTCTGGAGACGTGTTTCTCTTTTTGCTGTTGTTGTTGTCTTCTGTGAAGCTCGTGGGCCAAAAGCTCATAATCATTTCAAAAGGTCCTTTAAATATACAATAGGCGCGCTACATCTCGGCAAACAAAGTGTCACTCTGAGGAGGTAAACATCGGAGCTGACTCTCGCAATCATGCGACAAGCTCTGAAAAACGTCTGTTTTGTGACCTCTGCTTTCACATATCACCTTCACAACGGTACACGCACGGAAACATCCAGGAATATAAAAATCCAATGTGTGCTACACTCACACAACTCATGCTGTGCTCCCACCCTGGAACAGTTTAACTGCAAATTCATTATTATGTTTTTAATGACTTCCTTGTATGAACAGGAATTTAGATTATGTCATTATCATTGCTCCGTAATGAGTTCTAAACTAAATTGTCATATCAATAATATCAGGAACGTTTTTATCGGTTTCTGTTTTAATTGATTTCAGTGCATTTGTTAAACAATTGACTTTTAGTATCGTGTGCATGTAAACTGTATCTGAGAGCTTTTTGTGTAGATAAGATGCTGTTTTAGATGAAAACTGAGAAACCCTTGATATAGTCATACTCCATAAATATTTTACCTTTTGCTATGCGCCCACTGGTTTACTCTCCTGTTATCCTAGGGGTCAGTGTTTAACAAATGTACATCACTTTTCTAATTTAATTGAGAGAACATAAAATTAACCTGATTTTTTGTTTTCATCACCTGTACAAATTTGTACATATATTTGTTTTGGGTGATTTTGAGGTCAAATAATACTCTATGCTTTGATAATATGCTCTATAATTTTAAATGCTAAATATAATTTGTATAATAAATAAAAATAAAATAAAATAAAAACACATACCTGTAGTATTGTGAGAAACACTGACAGTAGACATGACATGGGGGGAGGGGAATCTTAATTTTTGCTAGAACTTCCCTATGTTTTTTGTGGGAGGGGAAACATAAATCACTTTGTTTACAAGGGAGGTGCAAAGCTATAAAAGCTTGCACAGAAGCTTTCTAAACCATTTTGCACTGTGAAAGGCTTACTGTCAATGAGATTTTCCTACGTTTTTTTTATAGTGATAGTGGATAAACTTGAGGAGGACCCTGATTATGGGGAATCCTCCTCAGATGAGAATGGGACTCCTGGTGTTGAACTTTCACTTGTCTTTCAACCACCAGCAGACACAATCCCTTCCAAAAATGAGAAATTATTATGGTCCCACTCCCCACTTGAACAATAGGGTAGACTTAGTGCTGCTTAGTGCCACTAGATATACTATCAGTCATTTTCAAGAGATAAAATCAGCATTTGTACACCATCAAATGAAAATTCTATACTTGGAGTATTCTATACAAACTTAGAGTGGAAACGGGTCTATGGGGACAGCTGAAAAAACGTTGAAAAGTGTTTGAAATTGTTGATTATATACAAAAAAAATCATATTATGGATGTTTTGCATTGCTGTGGTCAAATACAAGGTAATAGGAGGGTTAAAACATGGGCCGTCGAACAGTTTAAAGACCCTAATCCAAAGATGAAATAAAGGAAGGAGAGGGCTGATATTGCTGACACTTCATTAGAACCAAGGTCAGTGATGGTGCAAATGTTCTCTCTCACAGAAAACCATAGAAAAACTGAACTTTCTAATGAGTTATGCTCAAATTATTGAGGTCCAAAAATGCTGAGCCCAAGTAAGCAAGTATGTTCTTGTTCTTTTAAGGAGCAGAGCCAGACCCCTGTGAAGAGAATGCCAGTGGCTTCACATGGCTGTGTGTTTGTGGGCCAGGAGAAAGAGAGTTGAAGCTCTGGACAGAGATTCACTGCTGTCAACCAGATGTTAATAATGCCACTCCATGAGCTGCAGATTAGTCTGAGATTTATTGGGGGAAACTTTGCATCTTGGACTGTTTTGGCCCACTTATAAAAACTCAAAGATGTTGCATGGTGACAAAAAAGAGCCTAAGAGTGGGTGTTGAGAAAGAGCACTGCAAAAAAGCTAAATAAAAAAAAAGGATTGAATTGAATCATTTAATTTAAAAAAACAGTATGAAGAAATGCCAGTTTCAGGGTTTTTTTGTTGTAATAATGACATTTTGCATTGTAAGATTTGTCAAAGACAGCTTCAGCTGGTCCTAAGGTAACTAAGTTTGCTTCAATGGCATTCAGAATCGATTTTAAAGTGCAGCTTGCTGCTCCTCTACGTCACACAGCAGCTCAAGCCCGAAAACACAAAGCAGATATAGTGACCATGTACAAACCAAACTGACCTCTCAGAAAGGAGTGAAGCTATCACAACTATCCACTTTCAGTTACTATGCTGCCCAAATATGGAACCAGCTTTAGGTGTAATTTTTATAGCTTCAAAAATGTAATATTTGGTTATTTATATTTTTATTTCATTTGATATAAACTACAACTGTTTCACGTTGTGTTGGTATGGCCTGTGGGAGGAATCTTACCTGAATAAAAAGTAGTATTGCAGTCAAGTCCATCTTTGCAGAGTCCACGACAAGTCAAATCAAAGTTCAAAGATGTTTAAGTCCAAGACCAGCACAGGTCTAAATGAAACAAATCAAGGTAGCAAATAAAAATCGTCCTCTCTAACGCAAATATATTCTATATGATGATCATTTAGCACATTTACTTGTAATCAAAACGTAACTGCAAATTAGAATGCACATAAAATTAAAGCCAGATTGAAACCAGATTAGTTTAAAGTGTGATGTGTGAGTGCTAAAAAATCATTTTTTTAAAGGTAAAAACAAAGTATGAACCACAATAGCTAGATTATTGTAGAAAGAGCAATTAAATATATATATATATATATATATATATATATATATATATATATATATATATATATATATATATATATATATATATATATATATATATATATATATAAAACAATACATTAAAATGGTCTGGATGTCTGTGTGGCATTGCAGTGAGAAGCTCCTGCTCCAACATCAGAGAGATTCCAGAGTGAGGCTTTAATTATGGAGTGACTTAACTTGGCTGAAAGTTGGAGGATGCTTATTGAAAAGCATAAATCTGGAGCAATGACAGCTCTGTTCTGCATAGGCCACAAACTCGCCGGGTCCATGGACCTCCCAGAGTGAAGAACACCTTTGCCTCAAGAACTCACTCACTCACTCACACACATGCTGAACACACCAATAAATCCTCATTGAAACTTTCCTCAGATATGCCAGCGGGTGCTTGCACATACACGCATGTTTGTCTATGTCTTTACCTAGTCAAAACAACTGTTTGCATACAGTTCTACTGTATTTTTAAGCTCTCATTTAATCCTTCTTTTATCCTGGGGTTAATATGACCCCATTCACTGTTTAACGTATGTACATGTATACATGTTTTTTTTTTTTTGCTAACTTTTCCTAATTTTATTTTTTCAATAGCCTGAAAACATTTTGTGGTTTTTCTTTGGGCTCAATTTGACCCCAGGGTCTTTAAGCTGTACAAAACATGAGAACATATTAAAAAGTAAAAAAAAAAATTTTCAAAATTTTTTAGTATGCAAATTTTTTACGCTAAATAGAATAACACTTAAAAAAACACACACAACCTATAGTATTGTGAGAACCACTTCAGTTAGCAGTTGACATGACATTGAGATGCAATCAAGGGGGAATTATTTCTAGTTATTGTAAGAATTTTGATATTTCTTGTTGTTTTTTTGTGGGAGGGGACAACATAAATCACAGGTCACAGTTTTTTGACAGTGCAAGTGACAAAGAAGAGACAGAGGATTATCTTGAGGGGGACCCTGATTTTGAGGAGGCATCCTCAGATGAGAATGAGACCCTGCTTTTGTCTCTCAAAACCTTCACAAAACCTTCCCAAATCTGAAAATAATTATGGTCCTACTCCCCACTTGAATGACAGGGTAGACTTAGTGCTGCAAATGCAGATTAACTTTAAGTAGTCAACAAAGACATCAATTACCCTACACCAACCTGTTAGCAAAACAAATCATATTCCGAAGGTTTTAAATGGTTGACTTCAATTTGACAGATTTTAAGGTAACAGAAGTGTTAATAGTTTTTCACCTGGAATGGGATGTGATGAAAACCACTAAAATCTATGGATGATAAATAAATCATTACAATTCATTGGAAGTTATTTAAAAGAATCAGTAGTGAATTAAATTTATCATGGTAAATATAGCGTAAGTACAATGGTCTGCAGGAGTGGGATAGAAACTAACCCTCTGTGGACTTTCTGGCCTGCTGTCACCTATTGAGTGAGTTCTGGTATGAAAAAGTCACCTACCATTTTTCAAAATATTATATTATTATAACAGATTTCACAAAGTGGAGGGTATTTCTTTAAGAATGGAAATCCTGGAAACTGGCTAAACTATTAAGTCCGTGTTAACCCATGAGTTCATGCGAAAATAATCTTTTTGTCCCAGTTGGTTTAAGTTCTACGCATGTGCCCATCATATAACAGAGATCGTAAAACATGTGACCACACTGAATAACTAAAGGCAAATTGTGTGAAAATGTTAATAGTGTCCTTCTTAGCACCAGCTATCTAAAATGCACAAGTCTCTTTTTTCCCCTCTAAGCAGACCTCTATTAGCACACTTATGAACTTTCACACGGGCTTCATTTCAAAATTAAACACCTGTTTTTGTTACCCAGCACCGCCGAGAGGTGTTTTTGCTAGGTGACAGTATGAACGACTGACTGTGCTAATCATGGCTCATCCGCTGCAGCCTGTCTCTCTGCAAGCATACATCCTGCTTTTCAGGCCAGTGTTTTTCCTGCAATAACTCACTTCAGAAGGTGAGAAAACCAGCACATCTATCCTGCTCCTCCAAGGGTACAACTTAGAGAATATTAAATGTTGATAATTGAATAAAGGGTCAGTGGGAGCAATTGATCTAAGGCGCTGAATTATAAATGAGACACACTCTCTAAGTTTGTACTAAGATTGTACCTTACAAGCCAACTCCAAGTAAGATGTTCTTAGGAGATCAAAATGCTAAGAATAATAACAATTTAAGGTACACCAGTGAATTTACCTCATTTGATGTATATCATATATTTCCAACATGTTTCGAATGTGTTCAATGATTAGGTACGTAAACTTACGAGTGATTTAATGAACCGTAGCTGTGATAATGATGATTGTGTCATCAGGAAATTATCAAGCATCCTTTGTCATAACCTTTGATAATATTTATTGTTGACGGGAAATTGTTTGAAATTACAGAAAATACAACTAAAATGAAACATAATTTAAGTTTCATTTAACTCAAATGAATTATGTACTACAAAACATATGCAATTTCACATTTGAAACAAAACAAAACAAACCAAAAGGTCAGTGAATAACTTTTTTTCAGCTCAGAAAGGGTTTCACACTATTTTGTTACCTGTGCGTGATCGTTGTATAGCTAATGAAGTAGAATTATTGGATCGGGATTTAATATTACCATAACTAAATGACAATTTATCATATAATTTGAAAGCTAGCTTTTTGAAAGCCAGAATAAAATTAAATCGCTGCTTTCCAGGTGTAGGTGTCCAAGCGTGATTTGGCAGTATTTTGCTGTAAAAACTCAAATATTAATCTTTTCTGTGTATGTCTATTTACTGTGATACTTTCTTCTTGTTTTGTGGATTAGCTGCAGTTCTGTGAATTAGTTTTTGCCACTGCCACACCTGCTCTGTCGGGGATTGTGATTGCCTCAAACTGCTGTAAAAGCTGCGCTTTGGAAAGAAAACCATTATTAATGAAAAGAAATGCAAAAACTCAACCCCTTGACCCAAATTAATGATATTAATGCATGTGCGAAAAAATGCTGTAAACCAAAAAAGAAGTGTTTTGATCACTCCCATCAACAAACAAATCAACCACCCTTTGCCTTCAAAATAGGATAAGCCCAAAATGTTCAACCAATGGCACATCCATAAATTGCCACTTGCCATGTTACCAACCAAAGAAGTTACTTATATTTGTGTATAAGACTAGAATATCGCATAAAATATCTGCGAATAAAGCATCCAAGTGAGCAAAAACGTCACTTCCTGTTGAACTGAAATTGTCACTTCCTGTTTATACTTATCAGATAAAAAGTTTATCCTTCTCAATTTTTTCCATAATGTTTACATTTCATAAACTTCAAATGCACGCCATCTATGTTTTTTATGCACTTTTCCAAATTGCGGATACAAATAGGCCGCAGAGACTCATTATTTTACCAATCTGTTTTACAGTCTTGCGCTCTACTTTCGGTTGGTCTTGTCCCCTTTTTAGCATAACGTGTCTTTTTCCTTGAATGATTACTGCTTCTACAATTCTCAGCATTGTTCTTTTCTTTGTGCTTTTCCAAAATAGTTGAACAGCACATTTTGAAACCCATTTTGAAATCCTTATCTTGGAGAGACCTTGTTGCTGCAGCAGAACCACCTCGTGTAGTTAAAAAAACCTCACCTTGGTAGCAGATTTAGAATTTTCTTCAACCTCACTTTTAAGCCTCATACAAAGCTGTTTCTGCTTCACTTCATGACTGGGTTTCAACCTATGTGTGCCATTGATGATTATTAGCTCCTGTTTGGTAGTTAAACATACACCCGACTATAAAAAAGTAAGCGAGTATGTCTTTGAGAATTGATACTGGTTATGTTTTCAAAACGTTATTTTGTTCACTCACTTCTGATTTGGATTTATAGGTTTTTGTCATTTTCAAAGCTACATTTCAAGTCACTTATAATAATGAATTCAACAAAATTAAAACAAAGCAATTAAAACTTCAAAGTTGATCCTGCATAAATTAACAGCTCTGCAGAAAAAAAAAACGATTTAATCAAAGTCTCAAAGTGAGAACTGTTTCATTGCACACAAATGAACGATGCAAATCAAGTTCATGCACTGCTTCATTCACAGCTCAAGAGAAGTCAGAATCTCCTCTGTGCTGGAGCCCAACCATTGCTGACTGTTCTCTATAAGTTACTCCAGCATTAATCTGATACTGGGCCAGGAATGTGGGATTTGGCAAGCACTCTGCCATATATAAAGCGAGGCCTACACAAAGGAATGTGTTAATTACTAATTATACGGAGAAAAGCACAGAGTAAGGCAGCAGGTGCTGGAGGCAAAAGTCTGTGGCCAGATCAAAAGTCTGTGTCCTAGTGCAGCATTAAATCTACTTCTGTTAATAGGGACGACAAATACACTGGTAAAAGGTGCACAGAAAAAGCTACATAGAGGATACTCTCCAGGCCTCAACCTCTCGTTCTATATGCCCAACTCTACATCAGTGTTGCCAACTTCTCGGGAAAAAAAAAAAAAAATCGCTCAATGACGTCACTGTCTAATTTGCATAAAAAACACGTTCCATACATTACCAGCCCCCCAATGTTTTTTAATCAATTCCACCAAAAAAGTCTTGCATGTACTTGTGTTTCATGTCATTATCAAGTTAACACATGGTGTTATAAAACAAACATGTAATGCTAATAATTAAATAATTATTCTAACAATGAGAACGGGATGTGCTTTTATGTCACTCAGTTTGGCACAAAAATCGTTCTTGCACTACTTTTAATATGCCCTTGAATCATGCCCAATAGAAAGTTAAACTCAGGGTGTGATTCCCACTCCTTTCGGAACCGTTGTGTGTAAAGCCTGGACATAATGCAGCCAAAGCAAAGTGTAATGCTGTCACGGAGGATCACACGCAAACGAAGCGAGGTGAGTATCTGTGGCTGAGCTGGTTACTGTGTGAATGATAAATGTTTTGGAGCTATAAAAACAAAAATAAATGTATTTTCTTAGAATTTCATGGTTTATTTTAGACAGCGAAGATTTAAACTGCTTTCCTCCTCCTGACATACGCCATCCAGGAATTCTCGACAGCTAATAAGGGGGTTACGTTTACGCATCAATTCATTTGATGTTTGGACACTAAAAAGAGACAAACATCTGAAGAGCATGTCAGCCAGAATGAAAAAAAGTTGCCAGGAACACCAGGAAAAGTCACTAGGATTATAAAAAGTCACTAGGCAGTCTGAAAAGCTGCTAAATCTGGTGACAAAGTGGCTAAGTTGGCAACATTCCTCTACATGATCAATCAATAAGGACACATAAAGTCTCCAAATATAACTTTAAAAGAGGGGAAAAGCATGTTTATAAACTTCATCAAAACATATTAGGACTACATTTAGGGTATAGAGGAAGAACCACCAAACCAAAACATCATACATGAGTGGGATTCCGTTAGCTTGAATTACGGCAGCAATGTCATGGCACTCTAAGAAAGTGACCTTTGGCACTCTAAAAGTGACCTTTGTCAATGTTGGGTCTGGCACATCACATCTTCCTCTTCACAATATACCATAGACTTTCTTGGCTAATTTTGAACAGGGATATCATGGTTTTTAAACTAGTTACTGGTAACTTTGACACTGTGGGAAAGGGCTGAAATCTGCATCTCCACAAAGTTGAAGTGCTCTAAAACTACCTGACGCAACCAACCTATTGTTTCATTTTAATTTCAATTATAATGTGTAGGTTTCAAAAATGTTATTAGCTTATACATTTTTGGTTTTAAACAAACATTGCAAAAGTTAAAAAGAAAAATTTGCAAGTTAATTCAAATTTAAATGTGAGAAAATGTGCAATCATCTTATAGTTTCATTCTACCGACCTCAAATTGGTGCCATCAGTGCCATCTAGTGATATAAGAAAGAATAACTCTTGAAAGTACAAGACCTTTGATATGGCTTTTGAAAGTTGTGGCACAAAAATATCAAAACGGCACAAAAAGTGCTTGGAACAGTGTATAAGGTTTAGGTGAGGTTTGCCTGTTTTTTTTTATGAAATGTTCATATTGTTTTGACCTTGTCTTTCTTTTTGGTGGGGAATTTTTATTTTGAGCCAAGACTTAAAATTTTTTGTTATAAAACAAATGCACTGTTTTTTAGTGTATTTACAACACTGAATTTTATTTTTGTACAATTTCAGGTTTATATATTTAGTCAAGTTACAACCTTCCAGTTAGAAGGTTGCGGACTCGTGGCTCGCCGGTGTGGGTTTGTGTGGGTTTCCTCCTGGTACTCTGGTTTCCCCCACAATCCCAAAAAATCCCAAAAAACTAAATTCCCCTTAGGAGTGAATGTGTGAGTGAATGTTGCCCTGCGATGGACTGGCGACCTGTCAAGGGTATACCCCTGTCCTCACCCAATGTGCGCTGCATCTCCGTGACCCAGAAAGGGAATTAGCGGGTTGAAAAATGAATGAATAAAGAATCCGGGGTTGATACTAAAAATCTGTCAAGCATAACCACAAAAAAAGTTTTTTAACAGATAATGTTTTACAGCAAATTGTAAAGCAAAACTGCTCTGGACTACTAAGGGTTAATCTGCCAATTCCTTCTGGGTCACAGGGTTCTCCAAGTTACATGTGGCAGAACACAGGGAACACACTGTGGTCTATCGCTGTAGTTGTAAAAGTAAAAAAAAATAAATAAAGAAATTAATTAGTTTTACACCTGGGACAAAAATAAAGTGGAAACCAACCCAGTAGTTATATATCTTCTTCTTCTTCTCCTGTCGGCTGTTCCCAGTTTAGGGGTCACCACAGCGAATCATCCGTTTCCACCTAACTCTGTCTTCAGTATCCTCTACTCTTGCACCAACTACCTTCATGTCCTCTTTCAGCACATCCATATATCTCTTCTTTGGCCTTCCTCTTGACCTTTTGCCTGGCATCTCCATCTCCAACATCCTTCTACCAATATAACCACTATCCCTCCTCTGCACATGTCCAAACCATCTCAACCTGGCCTCTCTGACTTTGTCTCCAAAACAACCAACCTGAGCTGTCCCTCTGATGTGCTCGTTCCTAATCTTGTCCATCCTTGTCACTCCTAAACTGAACCTCAACATCCTCATCTCTGCTACTTCCATCTCTGCCTCTTGTCTCTTCCTCACTGCCACAGTCTCCAAACCCATACATCATAGCTGGTCTCACTACTGTTCTGTACACCTTTCCTTTGATTCTTGCTGACACTCTTCTATCACACAACACCCCTGACACTTTTCTCCACCCACTCCAACCTGCCTGCACTCGTCTCTTCACCTCTTTTCCACACTCCCCGTCACACTGGACTGTTGACCCCAAATACCTAAACTCCTGCACCTTCTTGACCTCAGCCCCCTGTAACCCCACTGTTCTAAATCCCTCCCTCTCGTTCAAACACATGTATTCTGTCTTTATATATATACATTAGGGGTGTAACGGTACGCTAAAATCGTATTCGGTTCGGTACAGTGTCTTGGAGAGTTCGGTTCGGTACAAAACAATAAGAACTTACATAATCTTTATTTTGAAAAGCTGCCAATACACAATATAATTCTTGCATAAAATAAATAAAAGTGACACATTTGGGTGACATTTTTAATAAATTGCACTCTTTATAAAGAAAAACACATTTTTTAAAATAAAACATTAAAAACTGCAACTAGTTAGGACCTGAAAACTTTTAACACTAGCAACAACTTCAGCTTGTATATCAACAAAACTAACTTTTTAAGTTTTAGGATAAACAGATTAACCTATCCACATTTTCTGAAGAGAGCACAGATCTGGTTGCAGTGACAATATCTCCAGCAGTAGAAAATGTTAGATGTGTTGCCTGCCACATACCTGATCTCCATGGAACAATGTCGGCATACAACTTTAAATTTATCCACTCGTCTATCCTCGTTATGTATTTTAACAGAGAAGTCAACGTGTTCCCAAACAGGAGACCGTAGTGAGGTGGGAGAGTCTTCAAGCTCTGGCTTCTCTTTCGCTGTTGCCATGATGCCATTTTCTAACTCGTGCTCTGCTACTAGGAACAATGTTCCTTCCTAGGC
>SRMA01025111.1:0-47963 GCA_007224835.1 Danionella cerebrum
TCAGGGACATATTGATGTTTTGAGATGATTAGCCTCTTGGCTGAATTATGAAACACAGTGTTTTGGATGCAGCTGCTTCCGATTGGATTGATCCTAGCTGTAAACTCTCATGCATTTCATTAAAAAAAATCTATGGACTTCGGACTTGTAAAGCAGCAATTCCGCTTGGAACCAGTGTGCTGTTTTTTGTAAGGAATTAATCTGTGTTTTTCAGCCAGGTTTGAGTGAATGCAGGCTCGCTTCTGATTGTGTACTTGTGTGTTGGTGTGGACAGGCAAACACTGAATAGCGTGTGTGTCAGTTTGAGCACCTGTGTCGGTATATTGCTGAAAAGCAAAGGCTATTCTTGCCAGAAAAAAGCAGACCTCATGAACAAGCACTTAGTCTGCCTCTCCTTCCCCTTAATGTTACCCTTTGCAGGAGCATATTCACAGTTGCTGGGATTACTTGGACGTTTTTAGTTTCAGTGTAAATAAATTCAAATTAAGATGTTCAATCAATAGATTTTTTTTTTTTACCTTGTCCTGTCCTGCTCAAAAGCAGTCACATTGGAGAGTATATGCCTTGCTGAGTTGGACAGTTTTGCTTTCTCCAGGGGAGTAAAACACCTGGTGTGGTGTTCTCCCCTGGATTGGAGCATTGAATGTATGTAAATATTTATTAGTTGTGGTTCCTGCGAGTCAGTTACATAAGTTGTGTCAGGACAAGACGGTGTTGGACTGAAAGGGGGAGTGGATAAAGGGTTGGGGAAGGGTGAGAGGTGAAGGTACACGAGTGAAAAAGAAAGAAAGGAAAAGGAAAAGAAGAAAAAAAGAAAAATAATAATAAAAATAGAAGAAAAAAAATCAGTAAATGAATAAAAATAAAATAAATAAATACCTACCTGAACATAACGCATAAGTCCTAGTAACAGTTCTTTTTGTCCTATTTAAATCTATTTTATTTCTAAACAATATTGATTCATGACATCACATTTTTATTGTGGTTTTAATTTTTCATTGGAAGGACTTTTACTATGGGGCCTTTATTTTGGAAGCAGCTGTTGTTTCCGTTATTCCACTTGTCAGATATTGGGGAATATCGCACCGCAAGTGTAAAATAGTTACAAGATGTTTTTTTGATACATTTTATCTGTATGACTGCAAACCAAAATCAGTGTTTCAGTCAGCTAAAAATCAAGTAAGTGTTTGAATTTAAAACATGTTCTGTGACCAAGCTGGAATCTTTTTTTTTTTTGTCTTTCTTTAAAGCTAGCATTTTGTTAGTCTATATACTGTAGGTTCTGTGACTGTTTTATCCCGTGGGTAGCTGCAAAATATTTTGAATAATGTTGGGAGAATTTCTTTCTTTCAACTATTGCACTGTAGGATGAAAGCAGAAGCATGGTAAACAAAACCAAAGAATATTGATGGACTCTGGGAGGCATGTAAGACTGTTTTCTTTGCATTTAATGATGAAACCATCAATAAATTGTAGAAGTTCTTGGGAAACAGTATGGATGCAGTCTATAGGGTCACGGAAGTATTAAACTTGGATGTCCCCACATCACTGCTCAATTTGATGAGTGGAACTAATTTATTTCAATAAACGCAGTACGATATTTCAGTACACTATGTTCTATTGAGAATTTTGACTCACTTTCATATTTTATGGTTTCGACATTTTATGGTTTGAGTAAAAGTCTCAGTTCAGTACTGTACATTTGAAAGCACTGTATTTCAGTTGGAGTCTGAAGGCAGTACTTTGCTCCTCCTGTAATATTGAGAGTGGCATTAGATATGTGCGCTCACATGCTGTGTCTTTGTTGGATTTGGTTCCCGCAAGGCAAGTAAAGGGAAGAGGAGGTGGGTCTGATATAAGCCAGCTGGGAGCACTGAGGCACTGCGGGCGAGCAGGGCATTCATTTAAAATGCATGGGCTCACAGGTCGCCCGCCCTCAGAAATGTCACTCGCTGTAAAGGGAGGGGAGAGTGCTGAAGCCTAGAGTCCCTACTGAGTTAGATGTGGGTATATGTCCTTAATGCATGTGTTAAAAGCTGTGTGTATGTGTAGCATAGAGACTTGCATCATGCCAGGTGCATCTGGTCCACTTTTTCTTTTCTGAAAAATATACAGTAGTGCTGATATATGCACAGTATGAGAAAATGTAGTCCCAAATTTGTAAAGAGTTGCCACAACCATGAAAATAATCATTGAAAGTAGCCCATGGCAGTTGTTTAAAATGTGTATCACAATGTTGTCAACATTTTTGAGTTACAAACTGATTTGCAGTTATATGAGTAAAATAAGTATTTGACCCCATGACACATGAGGTGGCTATGGTAAGATTTCAGTCTCTTTTGTAGTGAATAACTGTTTCATGGTGAATAGAATCCCAGTTGCTGTTAGATCACTGACAAGTTCCTTTCCATGGCGTATTGTTGTGGTTCCTGACCAATCTCATGATCTTTGATTATCCAAGTGATGGGATCTTCCATGGAACCCAGACCAGAAAAGATTGATGCTTATTTTGTTTTCCATTTTTGTATAATCACACCACTTGTTGTCTTGTCACCTTCTCATAAAGCTGCTTATAGATTTTCTTGTAGATAATTCATGTCTTTTGTAGGTCTACAGTCTTGTCCTGGACAACTTTGAAGTTTGGTAATTATCTAGAGGCTTCTGGGTTCAGCTATTATTCTTTTAAAATGCCTGGTAACCCAAAAAATATTTCAGAGGTCAAATATTTATTTCCTTTACTATTTATCATTATATTTTTAATGGCTTTTAAGGATTAATCAATTAATTAAAATAAAACTTTTTCTGGCAATAAATCTAGTGTTTTCAAAATATTTCCCAATTGATGTCATTGATTAACTTTATGACTTACTTCTATGGAAAGTCTGAATTCCGTTGCCAAGGTCGGTTTTATTAGTCCTCTGAATAAAGATCTAACCACTGTTGTCCTAAGACAATGCTTAGTGTTGTTTGCTTATATAACCTAATTTGCATAATTTACCTTTATTTCATTATTTCAATTGCAAATCTTAGGATTAGTATCTTCAAAACAACTATTAAAGTAATGTTCACACAATATTAGGTTGTATTTGAGGGAAATATTTGTTAATGCTCATAAAGATGGAGAAGGAATACACAGTTGAACAGTATCAAGTGTCTAGAATTGAAAGGATGTTGAAACATAGGGGAGATCAAGATGGGAAGAAGTATTATGCAAATAATTTCAAAAACGTAACGAAACTAGTGAGAGAGGTTCTAACAACCCAAGGACAACTAGCAAGACACTTCTGAATGACTTGCTTAAGTCACTAGAGCCCTCCACAGGGATGCGCTGCCTGGCTGCTGACCAAAACCTTGTCCATATACATACCCAGTTTTTTTTTTTTTTTTTCACAAAGTGTACGAAAAAACGCATCCAAACCGACACTCCAAAAACGCTGTGATGACTCTACCAAACCAACAGGTGGCAGTTGATTCATAGTATTTTAAAATATTTAAAAGCACCTCTGTTCTGTGATCAAGTCATAGACTGTAAAAAAAATGGACGACTTGACGCTACCCACTGCCATTGGGCTCAAATGAAGCGATTTCAGAGCTGGTGAGGAGGCTGCCATTCACGCCTGCATATGTGCACAAGCGACTTCCTGTTAACACCAACATAGCCATTACTTTGACCGCCATTACACTTGTGTTGGTAAACAAATAGTAACAGAGCTTGATGCTAACGACAAAGTCTACCTCCTAAACACAATAAACTCTGGCTTCACTGTCCACAAGGACACTGGCTGCAGAATGCTTCAAATACGATTCACCTTGGCCGGCAAGTGTGCAGTTTTCAAAATAACCGGGTACTTGTAGTCAGGTTCCGAGAAAGCCTCCATTTCTAAAGAAGAGATACCGCCAAATCAGGAAGAACTGGAGTAAAGTAATTAATGCATAGACTTCATTGAATTAGATCCTGAGACTTTTTATGGATGTTGAAGGAAAACATAGAGGACAACTATGGGAAGATTTTGATAGACAACCCCAGAAAGTCAGTTTGGGTCAACATTTTGTCTTTCAGCATGACATCTCCTGGCATTATGGAAAGAAAAAAAAAATAAATTATTATATTTATTCATTAATGTTGACAACAATAGTTTACACTTTTTTCATTTAAATTTACCATTTTAAGTTCATAAATGGTACATATAAAATTAGGCCACCACTTATGTTCATAAACCGGCGAATTGTAAAAGCATGGAATGGAAAGCCAAAATGTACCAGTTAAAAATTGCCATGAAATTCATTGTATGTAGTGTAGGGTAGGAATCTTTAAACATTTGAGGATTCTGAATGACGGCAAATAAACCAATCCAAACAATGTACTTTGTACAATGTACAATGGCCCGTAGTACTTTTATCCATTTACATTTCTCAAAAGAATTTGCAAAAATATCTTAATTTAATGTAATAATAAATGATCTATGGTTACATTAATGGTGGGTTTGCGGCTGGTTTGCAATGTTTTTGTAATATGTAAATGAAACTGTGTCTGTTATACTGGTTTCTTGACCACAGTGCTCCAGGGAAAACTGGTAGAGAATCCCTGCACTAATCACCGTTCAGATTCTGCAGCATCTTTCATCTGCAGCCTGGGTTGTCTGTGTCCATGTACAGTAATGGAATTCGTTTGGGAAATTTACCAGAGCTCTACACAGGCTTCAGCACTTCTTTGTTGAAAGGAATCCAAGCTTTTTTTTGAGTAGCTCTTAGCTGTCCAATCTGAAATCAATGCTCACTTCCTCCATCTGGTTAAGCATTCAACTTGTACTTAATTTGCAGAAATGCAGTTATAAACTTTGGGGTGAGTAAAGAAAGTGTTGATTATTTGATATCAATTAAGCTTCAGGTTTAAAGACACAATAATCAAAATAATCTTGCACCACTTCAAAAGATTCGGATTGAACTAACATATTGGTATTTTACTAATCCTACTCATCTAGTTCCTTTAAAACACAACATTTTTTGCCTTGAAGCTTTGTTATGCCCATCAAACCCTCACTTAGAAGTCTGCTCCAATTAAAATGTGTCCTGCTCAGAGATTAGTATGGAGGTTTCAAATGCTGTGAATATGAGGTTAGTTGCTCCTGTTTTGCCTGTAGGAGGTTAGAGCGATCCCTCCCACTGTCTCTCGCAGTTTTCTGCTCCGTATGTGCAGTGAAGTGTCACTGCCCATGCTGACGTTTAAACGATGGGAAGTGAGTGTCACATGACCTTTTTACTGCTACCCCACACTTCCCTCAGGGAGTGATTGTCTTTTAAACAGACAAACACTGAGGACAAAAAAAGGACATTTTGAATAACTTCTGAATGCTCATCATTCTTAAAACAATTTACATAAATTTCAAAATAATATTAAAACCCATTTTTTAAAAGACTTCAGTTAAATACCCTAAAGATATTAAAGATATAAAGATATCACATTATTTAACCAGCCTTGTTATAAGTTTGTTTCTCAACTAATTTGAACTTTGTAATGAGGTGGATAGAAACAAGACAAGAAACCATTTACTCTTTAAAAGCTCACCATGAGCATAATTTTGTTTTCAACACACAGGCATTCCTGTTATATCTAAATTGTTAGTGTTTGAATTACAATTTTGGTCTAAACACTTTAAAAAAAAACATTCATTTTCATACCTGCTTATTCCCTTTCGGGGTTGCAGACAGGTTGCCAGTCCATCGCAGGGCAACATTCACTCACACATTCACACCTAAGGGGAATTTAGATTATTCAGTTAACCTAACCGCATGTTTTTGGGATTGTGGGGGAAACCAGAGAACCCGGAGGAAACCCACGCAAGCACGGGGAGAACATGCAAACTCCTTCCAGGAAGGAGAGCCTCGAACCCACAACCTTCTAACTGGAAGGCCACAGTGCTGTCCAATTTGGAGTTTGGTTCCAAATCATTACATTTTTAAATTGCGAAAAAATTTATTTTCCTCCCGAGGAATGGGTTTAAATAAAAAAACATTAATAATAACATTAATAAAGGAAATCTACATTTTGATTTTAAACAGAAATTAATCATTCAATAATCACCCCAAAATGTAAAATTAATTCAATCAATAAAATGTTTTTAAAGCAAGTCTCAAACTTGCGCATCACCAATATTATATAATAGCTTTCATTCATTTAATTCAGTCAAAAACTGTGCAGTTTACAATCAACATTTCGGTGCAATGTTAAATATTTGGAATGCACCAAAGTGAACTCACCTAGTGCTGCATACATTTGCTTTACAGACTATTCAGAAATCTGTTTGACAAAAGCTTTTATTCTTTGACAAGCAGCAGGCGGTCGCTGGTATCTATTAAACAATTTACCACTTCTTAACGTGTTCCTGTTGTGGTTGTCTTTGGAAAATTTGAATTAGCAATATATCACAAAAAAAAAAAAAACTGGTGTTTACTTACCAGCAAAAAAAAAAATCCAAACGTGTAACAATTACCAATGATATCAAGTCAAAAATCAATGACAGGACAAAAAAATTCTTATTTTGACTTTTTAAAAATTTAGTTTATCATGTTTTGTAACCAAACTCTTCAAATAACTAAATCAGATTCTCACATTTTAAAAAACTGTTTCAAAATAATAGTTTAAATGAAAAATATAAGATTATGTCAGATGAGTTCACTGTGGTTACGTTTCACTGTTATTTATGTTTCCTTTCCTGGGAAAGTCAAGCACATCCAAGATGTGTTTTGAATAATTTCGTGACTTCAGTAAACTCTGTGAAGTGTTGTTGCCTCATCGTATCAATGAGCTTATTTGCATATGAGGAAACTGCTTGCAGTCACCTTATTTATCTGGAATAATTTGGTGAGGTACAGTACGTCTTATGCTCATGTCCTTGCACATTGAACTGCTATAGAATACGTAATCTGCAGAGGTTTACAGAGAGTGCTAATTAACGGTGTGGTTATTTTGGGGATGAGTTGTACTGTAATCATCTCTAATCTGAATGATTTATTATATGCAATCATGCCACAAGCGTAGATATTAGATTATTTTTTTATCCAGATGATGATTTAATAATATTTGCTTAAAAAATTCAATAATAACTTATTTAATATTAAACAGACAGGAAATGTGATCAGAGGTCCTTGCACCAAGATTTTGCTGTTCAGTTTAACTGTAAATTACGCCAGTTTAAATATTTATCTCTTCCCCTCCACGTGGGAGGAAAAGGAGAGTGTTGCTAGTGTCAGGAGGAAAGAACAAGGAAAAAATGGGTGAAAAAAAACTTTTAATGAGCCTGCAGCTTCCATCATTAAGCAAGCAGTCACAACAAAGTGACTTTGTTCTTCCTAACTCTCTCCTCCATCTCTTATAATCTGTCTTTTCACACACACATTTATAGAGCGAAGCCGGAGATCAAGGTCAGCTGAGATGCAGCATCATGGGTGATTGCCTTCCCATGTCACCCATCAACCCAGATCCCCATCACTTCCAATAACTAACCAGCATTTCAGATATTCAATCTTTGTCTCTTACTTTCCCTGCTCTTTTTTATTTTCCATATCCTCATTTTTTTTCACAGCAACAAAACAACGGCCTGCATCCATAGCACTTCAATGAAGTGAGTTTTTGAGAGGTAATAGACATTTGGATGTGGAGCGTGAATCTTCATCAGCAGTCAGGGTGAAAAGCAGAGCGATGCTTTCTGAATGTTAACGAGAGCTTGGTGCTGTATAGACAATATATACATAAGCACTGGAACTTCTCCCATCATCTTCTGCATAACTGAACAAGTGATTGATACTTTGTTCATCACCATGGATGCTTCTAGTATCAAAAAAAGGAACATGTATTTTTTTTTAGGTTTGTTCCTAATATTTTCTCTACATTGTAAAATAATACACAGTATGGCTATGCAATTAATCGCAATCGCCCCAAAAAATCACGATTTAAACACATGCAATATCTAAACCGCAGAAGGCTGCACTTTTATCTGTTCATTTATTTAGATTTTTATTCAGAATACATTTGTGTGTGCATGATTTTAATATGTAAACCAATCTGACTGACGAAACGCATCAGACAATTACAGCTAAGCTGAGCGGGAGAAAGATGTTAACCAATCAGAGCTCACCTTGTGAATCAACAAATCTTTGTATTCCTGAGTTTTTAGTTCTGGGGGAAATGGGGTGACATGCCACCATTCATGCTTAAACCAGAAATGACATAAGACATAAGAATTAAAGACATGCCGGTTTTTCTTGCATAAAATGTTTAAGAGAGCAATCTGTTTTATGGTTTTGATTTACGTTAGTTTTAATTTATGGTTATGACTGGAATTCAGGTTAGTTAATGTTTTTTTTTTTCATATAGTATTGTACAACTGTGTAGAGTATGCTATTAAGTAGAGTTGAGGTTAGTTAATCTTGTTTTAATTGATGTAATCTCTGTTTTAACGCTAATTTTTCATTTTGGAAGGTTTTGTTGTGCACTTCTTGTGCACTGAATACATTTAGAATGTATGTATGTATGTATGTAGCTTGTTTGAAGAAGCAAAAACAGTTGGCAAAATCACAAAAAATTAACAATTGCAATATTCATTCAAAAAAATTGCAATGATTATTTGGTCATGTATATTTTTGATCCATATTGTACAGCCCTAATACACAGGCAACTTCAGGAAACCTTTCAAGATTTGAAAACTGATTTGAAATACCGTATTTTTCGCCGTATAAGACTCACTTTTTCTTCCCCAAAACTGAGGGGGAAAAGTTGGTGCATCGTATACGGCGAATGCAGAACGCAGCGGAGCAGAGGGCGGTCACGGCCGTAGGAGAGGTGTAAGAGAGGCCGCAGCTTCGGCCTAGCTTTGGAGCCGTTGGCCATATTTGTACACACGGCGGTGCACCAGTGACACCAGTTATTTGATACCAGTGAGGAAGAAAGTGATGACAATGACTGCCTGGATCTGTCCTTCCTCATTTCTGATAGCAGTGACGAAGAGGAATTATTGGGGTTCGAATAAAAACATTACAGACTTTTTTGTTACTTTTACTGTTTACTGACTTTACTGACTGTTCATGTTTGGCATATAATTGTTCTTAAACTGCTGTTAACTTTTACACAGTTGATATTAAATATTTTACTACAGTATTTGGTTCAGAATCTTTTTTTCTAGATCTTCCTCATTTAAAATTAGGTGCGTCTTATATGCCGGTATAAAAAAATATGGTAATTATATTACCTTTTCACATGTCATACAGGCTCGGATGTACGATGGCTGATAATACAAAATGTACATTTTAAAAAGCACATTCACAAGTTCTTTTTTTAAAAGTACATTTTATAGTTTCATACTAAATTACAACCACAGTGGGCCTGTAAGCATTTAGATGCAATAAAAAGTGAGATAAATGTGTGATAAATGGAAGCATTTACCAGGTCAAGAACAGACATTAATAAGCACTTCATTCTTGCTAAAGCTGACTAAAATATTGTTGTTGTAAAGAAATGCACCAGTAGGCATTTATTTAGAATAAAAAGAGAGTTAAATACTTTTAAACTTGTGTGCAACTGAACGCCTGCACACTTTCACTGGTCACGTTGGATTTGGTACATTCCCTTTCCAGGTGCCTGGCTTGTAAATGTGTTTGGGGAATGTGTAAATTTGTTTTTTAACTCGTACACCACTTTTGTGTTTACATGTGAATTTCGGACACTGTACAGATGTGTGAGCTTCTGCATGAAAGAATGAGAGTCATTGGATTCAAAATAGAGCAAAGTAAAGAGTCGAGGCAGAAGTGGCTTTTGCCTCAGCCCTCTCCCTTTCTCTAAGTGCAACTAAGCTTAGCATTTGGTCTAGTTTGTTTCTTTACCTTGTGACTACCAATGATATATCTCTTTAAATATTACATTTAAACTTTTTTCTATATATTGGTATGTTTGCAAATAATAGTTAATACATTTCGAATTTTAGAAAATTTAGTTAAATTATCTTTAATGGTTTTTAAATAATTAGGAAGAATGTATATTGAAGAATGTATAATTAGGAAGTATGTGTGTATATATATATATATATATATATATATATTTTTTTTTTTTTTTTTTTATTTATTTATTTATTTTTTTTTCAGAAATTAAAGGCATGCCTGTTCCTGGTGAAATTTTCATTCCTGTTTAGTCATTTACCGTTATTCCCTTTTCTGTGTTTCTCTGGACAGGAGAAGACTTCGCAGTGGTTCAGCAGGAAATAATCATGATGAAAGACTGCAAGCACTCCAACATTGTGGCCTATTTCGGTAGTTACTTAAGGTACTGTAATGACCACTTGCTTGGCCACACTTTTACTGTTCTGCTCTCTCTGCTTCTCTCCCACCTGCTCATCTGTCAGTTCCTGTTCCTGCATGAGATGCTTGAGTTGACTCTCAGCACTTCCTCCTAACTCTGCTCTGACTGGCTTAGACAGGACTGTGTTTTCTAAGAACGATTTCAGAAAAACTGTGGTGATCTGCTGTTTTTATTCCCTAGCAACCTTCAAGAACATTTCAATGTGTGTTTTTTCTTTTTGCTGTTTATTTGCTGCAGTTTACTCACTTTCAGTTGAGTGTTCCATTTAGGGCTGAGCGCTTTGGCCTAAAATCTAAATCTCGATTGATTGAACATTTTAACTTGATAACGGTTACTGAATGGTTATTTTGTGTTTTAATTATTGCTTTTTTTTCAATCATAGCTCACTAACAAGTAAATGTGTTATTGTACAGTAAACAGTTGAAGGTTAAAACAGTCGTTAAAATAGTTGAAGGAAATGGAACGAAGTCATGTGACTCCACAGAGTAGTGTAAAGGGAAAGTAATTGAAAAAATTGACTGGTAAATTTGAACCACTGTAGGTTCTGAATGTCAATTTAGATTACTTTTCGATTCATTGTTTAGCCCTAGTTGGCCCTTTTTCCTCTCTTATCTTTCTGAATGTAATGCTTTTTAGTCACTAAATGCTTTTGATTGATTTTGTGACAAAGGGAATTGTGTTTTTAAAGTGTTTATCTAAATAAATGAGTTGATTTCAACTCAAATAGTGTTTGTAACTATTTCCATGCTTTACTTTACTGATTTTTATTGTGTTGAACACTCTAGGGAGTGTTGATCTATATAAATCCACAAAAAAGTGTTATAATCAACTCTGAAAGTTTTTAAAGCAAATTTTATCAATGATTTCAGACTTCATAATTACCACAGAAATGTTTTCCCGAAATCGTTCCATAAATTGAACTACATCGAAACTACATGACAAACTATTGATAAATAGAAAATGTGCTTGTAATTCTTCAGCACGACAAAACAAACATTTCAATTCTGTATTACTAGCAAATATTTATTCAGTTTTTTCATCACCCTATTTATTGCTGATTAGATATGTGCCATAAGATTAGAATATTGAGGAAATGTCCATATATTTGAAAAAAGTTTCAAAATGTTGTCTAAACAGTATGGAATAATGAAAAACTGTGATTGATTGGCGACCTGTTTAGGGTGTACCCACGCCTTTTGCCAGATGTGCGCTAGAGATAGTCACCGGTAGACCCTAGTGACCCTGAAAGAGAATGAATGGGAAAGAAAATGGATGGATGGATGGATATAATTTATAAAATATAAAACAAAATATGAATACCAAAAAAGGATATTAAATGCTTATATTTTCATATTATGTCCTTTATTAGCCATACTTTGTTGGGCCTTTTTGCCATATTTACATGGGGTGGAGGCGATGAGCCATTTGCACAGTTGATGTGTAATGGTAGCCAAAGTTGCTTTGAAATTGTCCTTCAGCTTGTCCCCATTTTGGGAAATCTTTTCTGTATTCTTCCTTTTGACATCAGCCCAAAGATTTTCTACGAGCATTTGGTTCAGTGGAAAATAATGCAGGTACCTGGTAGTTTTGTCTTTGTGGGCAGCAATGGGTTAACTGTGGGGTTAACTGTGAACTTAATAAAAGATTGTGGACCCACACCAGCAGGAGATTCGGTTCTATTACTGACTGTGACAGCTTGACTTGTGCCTCACAAGGGGCCTGTCCAAATGATGCGTACAATTGGCTTTTATATAAATAGAGAACCAATATTTTCTCCTCAGCACAGACAGAAGGTTCCGGTATTGTTGTCTCTTGATGTATGGAAATCGACAGTTTAAGCACGTCATGGAGACTTCTGTATATGTTGGCACTTGATGCATTGACACCAAGTCCACTCCATATGAGATTTCTGAATCCCCCTTGTTTGACAATCTTCTCAAGGCCCCATCACTCATGCTCATCCCCATCACTTATGCACCTCGTCTAGCCACTTTTCCCCCTTCTACTTAGTGCTATATACTTCTATTGTCATCTGGGGGTTTCTCCTGATGGAGGGTGTCAATAAAGATCTTCAATCCAAATTTAAACAAATAAAGGTTTGAAATATTTAGCTAAACTATACTTTAGTAAACAACTACAACATACAAATTTTGCCTTTTTAAACATTTTGCTTGTTTTGAAATAAATGGACTTTCCCTAGGTTTTTTTTTATTTTTTATTATTAAATCAGGTTGTGTTGAATTATGAATCTGTCTTTTGCTTGCTGTGTCATGACCCAGATAAGTATGCATCCTTTTTCTCTCCCTATGGGGCTGCCTGGGCCCTATTTCAAGACACATCGATTGAAATATAATTTGTTGGTGTTTTTCTTTCTCTGGCTTTTCAGGAGGGATAAATTATGGATATGTATGGAATACTGTGGGGGAGGCTCATTGCAAGACATATATCATGGTAAGATACACTATATATAGGTAGACAAATAAGTCCTCGCTCAGTGATCAGTGTTTCAGTGCAGCACAATATCTGCTTTCCATTTATTATTTAAAGAATAAATCAGTCAGACCAGGAAGTTCTATCTTTCTCATCATCTCATCGACTTGATAGGCAATATTCCAGTTATAAAATTTACCTTTGACACTCAAATTCTTTGTGGTAATAATGATTGCGTCATAGAATCCATTAACTATCCTTTCCTCCAAATCAAAATGTAGTGAAAAGTAAAAAAAATCTACATCTTAGAGCAATTTTTTAAAGATCTTGGATACATGTATACATGGGCCTCTGTAATCTGATTACTGCAACCTGAACCATTTGCTTTATTTTGATCAATAAAGGTTTTGTGGGACATTATGGCACTTCCTGTTTTAAAGGAAATGCTGCCCAAATGACATAATATAGTTGTTTCATACAGGGGTTCATGGGGTGCTGTTAATGAATGTTTAATATTTAAGTAGAGTGGTTTCATGAATGTGATCAAACATAAATAAATATGCTG
The DNA here is from genome assembly GCA_007224835.1 of Danionella cerebrum. Classification (NCBI taxonomy): domain Eukaryota; kingdom Metazoa; phylum Chordata; class Actinopteri; order Cypriniformes; family Danionidae; genus Danionella; species Danionella cerebrum. The sequence goes on from SRMA01025111.1 coordinate 13,344, forward strand.
GATCTATAGTCCAAGTTAAGTTTAATATGTTTCCTAGAATGTTTATTTTTCATTGGAATGCGTGTCTCTCTTTTTTGCTAATGTGGTTGCTCTGTTATGTAACGAGAAAAACTTCAGTGGTAGTAAACTGGCTGAAATGAAACATTGATTTCATGCTTTTGTTTCTGTACTCCAATATATGCAGTTGATTGATTGTGCTCCCACTATTAACAATGATCACCAGATACAGAAATCAACAGGATGCCACATTTGAGTAATCCTACAGTTCTACACTGCTCTGTAAAGCGCAACCACTCTCAATAAATGAGTCTGAAGAGTGTTGTGACACTTTAACCTTGTTTTTCAACACTATTCATAATTTAACCTTGCTATTTATAGCTTATTGGTTGTAATTATGAACCAGTGTTCCTTATGGAACTTACCATACTTCTAAAATGTTTAAAGAACATTTTTAGTTGTTAAAAGATTCATTTTATCATTTATGTAGTGCTTTAAATGATATATTTTACCTGTCATTAACAATAAGCAAAAACGCCCCCCATGTTTCGCACAAAGTTATGCATTTGCTCTTTTTAAATGACTTAAAGTGCAGCAAGAAGAAAAAAGTCACCACACTTTGTAATATGTAATATCTAATCAAACAGAATCACCAGAAATTCTCTGGAAACTTTGTATTCGAGATTCGGACATCAGCCATAACTCCATTATTTCAACTTTAAGCCAAACGCATTCCGCTGTTCCCAGGAGATAAATTTAGCAGAGCTCTCTCGAATGGCCCTGTCACATCATTAGAGCTCATTTTCACAGCAGCTGTTCCATGTGCATCTCTGTTTGTGTTTGGGGGTGGGGGGGTGTAGATGGTGTTATAGTGCTAACGTGTTAGCTTAGTGCTCGGCGAACATCCCACGATCAGCCCCCTGCTGCCACAACTGCAGGGTCACTGGCTTGATTAGAGACCAGGCCGACCGCCTCTGGTCCTCCTACACTGTCTCGGATTTATTGTAAAGGACAACCAGCTTCTGCTTGTTTAAACAAGTCTGTAAATGAAGCAGCAAATGATTACAAATCAGTGTCCTTCTGGAAAGTTCTGAAAGTCTTCGTTTGGTGTAAAGTTGAAGCTGTGTGTGATAGAAATCACGATGAAAAATTACTTTAAATTAAGAAAACTGTTTGAATCCATCCAAATTGGATCTTTTTTTAATTGCGCTTTTTTATGCCGTTGACAAAACCTTGAAAAAAGTTTCAAAATGTTGTCTAAACAGTATGGATTAATGAAAAACTGTGATTGACTGGCGACCTGTTTAGGGTGTACCCACGCTTTTTGCCAGATGTGCGCTGAAGATAGTCACCGGTAGACCCCAGTGACCCCAAAAGAGAATGAATGGGAAAGAAAATGAATGGATGGATGGATGGATATTTCACAAAAATGAAAAAAAAAAAATTCACAAAATATGAATACCAAAAAAGGATATTAAATACTTATATTTTCATATTATGTCCTTTATTAGCCATACTTTGTTGGGCCTTTTTGCCATATTTACTTGGGGTGGAGGCGATGAGCCAAGAAAACTGTTTGAATCCATTCAAATTGGATCTTTTTTTAATTGCGCTTTTTTATGCCGTTGACAAAACCTTCATCAGTTTTAGAATTTACAATCAAATAAAATTCATTTTCTGAATATGTGAGCACACTTAGCAATCTGTTATAACTCTCTTAATATCACTCGTTGTTTAGAGCACACTATTGAACATTTTGTGAATTCAAACCCTGTCTTACGTCTCAATGTGTCACAGCCTATTTATTATTGACTTCTTCCCATCCGCATGCTTCCTGTTTTAGTGCCATTTTAATCAACCATAAGAGTTTCTGTTGGCGCAAGATCTGTTTTACTTATCTGACGCCATCAAAAATATTGCTATTAATTGCTTTTTTTATTTTTCTCAGGTAACAAACATGTTATCCTTCCCATGGTTTTTGTGTTTTTCATAACCATTTAGCCTTACTGCACTGAAAGAACATTTTAATTCCACTGTACTTTGGGAGTTGCACACATTATTTCAGTCAGTTTGCTTTTACAAACATTTTAAACATGCTAATGGACTCTAATTTTGTCTCTCTAGTAACTGGGCCACTGTCAGAATCACAGATAGCATATGTAACAAGAGAAACCCTTCAGGTAAGTGTATTTTCTCCAGAGTTTCTTTTGTTTGGATGTTGATTGATGTATTTCACTGACCTAGTTTAGTTTTTTTTTTTAAACCTGTTTCTTCACATGATTCTTGTGCATTTCAGGGGTTATATTACTTGCACAACAAAGGAAAGATGCACAGGGATATAAAGGTATTGGTATTTTTTTCTGATTGAATCAGAATAAATCATGTCTATGTGGCCGTTTCTGTGGAACATAGGGGGAAAAGCCTATTTCTGCCACCAGACAAAAAGATAAAATAAAATTTAGTGATAATTATCTGTAATGCAGAATTCAGTGTTATATTCTGAACTCACAATTTTGAAATATATAATCACTGTTCTAGATATAAAATCTGCATTTTGTGACCGTCACAATTCTATACTAGATGTTTGTACACAAATTTAGATGTTGCTTTGGAGGAGTCAGTGACCTCATACAAAGTTGCCAATATGAGTGATCTAAACCAATCTTAATGTCTCTATGTCTTTCTTTAGCTGAGATAGTGATATGCCAAAGTGGTTTCAGTGACATAATATAATGATCCCTTTTCATTTAATTTGTTACTATGATTAGCATAAACAAACCCCCATTTCTCTTTCATGTTCCTGGGGTACTGTGTGTACTTTACAATTTCCCATTTATTTGTATTGTCCAATATAAGTCAATTGTAAATATTTAATCCGTTCTAAATGTTTTAATGAGGTTCTCAGTTTGAATTTTACAAAGATCCACCTAAAGTTGTCAAAGGAAGATTTCCCATCATTTCCAGTCATTTGCAGGAATTCCTTTAGTGGTACCAGTCAAAAAATTCTAGGAGCCATCTAAGAGGAGATGTATTTAAGGATTATATAACCAATAGACCAATAACAATACGTGGCTCTTACAAGTCAACATAAAATACGTTTTTTAAAGAGTTTTTATCACAGAATTGAGAGCTTCTATCTAAGAATTTTGACTTTAATAAAGACCAAAATGTTGAGATTTTGTCATGCAATTAGATGAGATGCAAGATAGAGATAAAAAGTAGCAGAGCCAGGTTTCCATGACAAATTGATGCAATTTAATGTTACACAAAGGAGTTTAACCAACTGCTGCTGTTTTCAGTTTTCATATGTATATGAAATGCATGTGTTCTCAAAGGAAAAGTTTGTGTTAAAAGCAAATCAATCATTTTTTTTCTCTCAGAATAGATCAGAAATAGTTCCAATTGTTCAGATTCCTTAATGAATCCTTAAAAAGTTTTCTAACATTTTCCTGATTAGTGACAAAATGTTGCTATTAATTTGCTTCTTCAGTGGCAAACAATTTAGTTTTCTATATTAAATAAAAAAAAACTATGTGACATACTTAAAAAATGTATTTACACCTGAAGTTCCCCAAGTTAAGTAGTTTTCATACTACAATTAAAGGTAAAAATAGTTATATGAGTATGGATATAAAATAAAAATATGGATGTACTTGTGAACCAATTATTTCCCCATATTCTTGCATTTTTTTTATAAAAATCGGAAACCTAATGCCTTTTGGCTATATATATATATATATTCCTCACGGGCGCTATTGAGTGACGCACAGTAGAGCTACACGAGTAACTGAGAAATGGCAACAGCGAAAGAGAAGCCAGAGCTTGAAGACCCTCTCACCTCACTACGGTCTCCTGTTTGGGAACACTTTGGCTTCTCTGTTAAAATACATAACGGGGATAGACGAGTGGATACATTTAAAGTTGTATGCCGACATTGTTCCATGGAGATCGGGCAGGCAACACATCAACATTTTCTACTGCTGGAGATATTGTCACTGCAACCAGATCTCCTCTCTTCAGAAAATGTGGATAGGTTAATCTTTTTAGCCAAAAACTTAAAACTTGAATAGTTAGTTTTGTTGATATATAAGCTGAAGCTGTTGCTAGTGTTAAAAGTTTTCAGGTCCTAACTAGTTGCAGTATTTAATTTTTTATTTTAAAAATGTGTATTTCTTTATAAAGAGTGCAATTTATTTAAAATATCACCCGAATGTGTCACTTTTATATATTTTATTATATTGTGTATTGGCAGCTTTTCAAAATAAAGATTTTGTAAGCTCTTATAAATTAACCGAACCGAGCTCTCCAAGACACTGTACAGAACCGAATAAGATTTTAGCGTACCGTTACACCCCTAATATAAATAAGTGAATCACTAATTAATGTGTTTAATCCATTCTAAAAACTCTAAGTTAAGCCCATTTGATTGTGATTTAGTGAAACTAGCAATGGGAAAAGTGTTGCCTGGCCATGCAGCGAAGTGTAATTAGTATTTCTCAGATGGCGCTTTCACATCTCTGATCAGAGATGAAAGCATGTGTTGAAAGAGTGGTTTCGTATTAAAAAAAGATGGGGTGCTGAAGTCTGTCAGGATCGTTTTTTACTTGATCTCAAAGTCCACTGGTGATTCAGTCAGAACTGTTTTATTTCTTCTGCATTTCTATTAGTGTTTTTTCAATTGATGTTTTCATTTCTCAAACAGGGTGCCAATATTTTATTGACAGACAATGGTTACGTCAAGCTAGGTAAGATAATGCTATTTCATTCATTCTAATTAATGTATAGATATTCTGCAATGCTGTCTCATTCAAACGATAGAATCTATTGAATGTACAGGTCCTGGTCGTATCATTAAAATACGATGGAAAGGTTTATTTAATTTAATTTAGTAATTTTAATTCAAGTGTAACATATACATAAATTCCACACAGACTGATATATTTCAAGAGTTTAATACATTGATTTGTGATTCCTAAAGAAAATCTCAAAATTAGTTTCATGGGAAATTAGAGCTTTCAATACAAAGAAAGCATTTTTAGAAATTTCAAGGTCAAGGTCAGGCAAGTTACCTGGCCAATTGAGACAGGTATCCCATAGACCCTAAACCAGCTACTTTTAGCTTTGGCCCTGCAAGTCCTATTGGAAATAAAGTCTGCATCTACTTTAGCTTACCAGGAGGAAGCATGAAGTGTTCTAAAACCTTCTACGTTGACTTTGGCCCTCAGAAAACACAGTGGACCAACCCCAGCAGATGAAAAGACACCCCAAACGCTAACTGACTGTGGAAACTTTACTCTGGATCTAAAGCAAAATGATTTTTTTTGCCTCTCGCCAAAAGAAAACTAACTTTCCTCAGAGCACATACGTTTGGATCTCTCAGCATCATCCCAGTCATTTTTCTCATTTGCCTTTTGAGAGATGCCTTGACACTGTCTCTTGTTCAAGAGTGCCTTGATAAAGGAATCAGACACCTGAAACCCATTTTTTACATACGTATGTGTGTGGTTTGTGCAGTCTACTCTTTGTGACCCCCCCCCCCTCCATTTTTTTTTATGTGTTTTGTTTCACAATCATCTCTAGGGCGTAGTTATCTCTATTGCTTGCACACCTTTTCAACCACATCTTTTTTTCCCCTCCCTGTTAATTTGTGGCATTAGGGGTCTTTTTACAATATTCAAATCTTTTGTAATACTTTTATGAGCTATGTTCTTACATTGTAGATGAATTGTAGCTCTTGGCTTTCTCGGAGCTAAGAAGTAATCTCTTTAAATAGTTTTCCCTTCACATGTGCAGTACATTTTCAGGGTTCATCTATGGAATTTTCTTGTCTTTCTTATTGGGTTGGGAATAATATTGGGTTCGCATTTGACTGAACTGATCAATTAAGTCGAAAAAATGGTTTTCAAAACGAAGGTTGGCAATTTTGGTGAATCTTGTGAAAGAAACACATTTTGCTATTTCACACAATTTTGTTTGCTAATTGAAACTAAACATTTTATTGGTTATCTCACGTTTAATTGTTCATTCATAGTAACATTTATCACTATCTTCTTCTTCTTTTCCTGTTGGCTGTTCCCAGTTTAGGGGTCGCCACAGCGAATCATCAGTTTTTACACTTATCACTATCCATAATGTAAATATTCTTTCATTCATTCACTTATTTCCTATCGGGGCCATGGGGGTCTGCTGGTGTTCCAGCGCGCATTGGGCGATAGGCGGGGGTAAGCCCTGGTCAGGTCGCCAGTCCATCGCAGGGCAACATTCACTCACACATTCACTGAAGGGGAATTTAGATTATTCAATTAACCTAACCACATGTTTTTGGGATTGTGGGGGAACCCGGAGGAAACCCACGCAACCAGAAGGACAACATGCCAACTTCTTCCAGGAAGGTCACCGGCGAGCCTCGAACCGACAACTTTCTAACTGAAAGGCTTTATTTTAAATATAAAATGAAGAAAATCCATTTAATGAGAAGGTGTGTCTAACATTCGCATGGCAGCACATCTTTGAGTTCTCTCTTCTAGTCCATTTCCGGTTTGTTCAGCCAGTGTTGCTTTATTGTGTTGTGTCTTTGGGCACCACCTCGTGTGCTGACATTTGATCTGATGTGACATAACACAGTTCTCAGATTTCATAATTCACTAGAGGCAATTAGACTGTTGAAAGTGTGAGTTGTATTCTTGTAGGAGCTGTCTGTGGGATTGCCCTAAAGATGTTTTTTTTTCTACACAGCTGATTTTGGAGTATCTGCACAGATAACAGCCACACTTGCTAAAAGAAAATCCTTCATTGGGACGCCCTATTGGTAAATAATCATTTTCCTCCAATGCCTGTCCTGCTCCTTTGCTCAATAAATGAAAAGCCTTTTATAATGACCTGTATTCAATATAGTTTGCTCATTATTATTCTGTAACAGTGCAGTTGTGTTCATCCTAGCGCAAAAGCATTTTCAGCTGCATTTTATTTAGTTTTTGACCAGAAAAGATCAGATTTTATCCACAATGTCTCTCAAGATTAACTCATAGTTTTCTTCTTAAAAGTGAGACAATACCTTTATGTAGATATTTTAAATATATTTTATCTATTAAACACATCTTGGTAGAAAGCCCAATTTCTAAATCCATGAGGAGAGGGCACCTGACCAGACAAGATCTGAAGGAAATTCACGTTAACCCAAAAATGCTGATAAAATGTTTAATGTTGTGCTTGGAATTTTAACTTGGTTTTGAAATCATAAAAGTATTCAAACACATTGTAAAGATGCATCTATGAGCTTTTAGATTGAAATATCAATGAGGTAAAATGGAGATAGCCATGAAATAGTCATGTTGGTCTCGAGCCTTTAAAAACAAAAAAGAAGATTTGATTCACAGTGCATCAAAAAACACAAATGTATTCCAAGGTTGGTTTTTTTATCTCAAAATATTTAATGCTCTCTAAAATGAGTGGTTCTCTAAAATGATTTTCTTCAGAAAAAATCTGAAGAGCCATGTAAAAAAATCACTAACTAGTTAAATTCTATGATTTTTTTACCTTAACATTGTAAAAAAGTTTTCCTGTCCTGTGATTTATACATTTCAAAATGTGTTTAATTGTGATTCTTGTGGTCTCCAAACAGCTGTTGTGTTAATGCAATAACAATTATTTTCTTGTGATCTCTACATAACAAAAGGTATTGCATTGTGATCACAAAATTGTTATTGTGCGCTCACGCTAACAAAAGGGGTTTTCTTGAGAAAAAAAGCTTTACTTTTCTTTGTTCACAGCATAACACATGTTATAAAACCTTACTTGAGAATGTCATGGATGCTCATAGCAGAACGAAAAACAACAGTGTAATTAATGGCTTCTTCATGTTATTTCTCCACCGCAGAAAATTAGCCGCTATAGGGTTAAAGTAAACCTCATTATAAGCGTCAGTTTGTACAGCTCAGATGTTCATAGCAGATATGCTGTGGAGCGTGTGTGGATGATACTAAAGAGAGTGATGATGTTATTTATAGGATGGCACCGGAGGTGGCAGCAGTGGAGAGGAAGGGAGGCTACAATCACCTGTGTGACATCTGGGCTGTCGGCATCACTGCTATTGAACTGGCTGAACTGCAGCCGCCCATGTTTGACCTTCATCCAATGAGGTGAGGGTTCAATCAATAGATATACAAATAAATATATAATATATATATATATAGAGAGAGAGAGAGAGAGAGAGAGAGAGAGAGAGAGAGAGAGAGAGAGAGAGAGAGAGAGAGGAGAGATAGAGTGAGATAAAGAGAGAGTGAGATAAAGAGAGAGAGGAGAGAGAGTGAGATAGAGAGAGAGAAGAGAGAGAGAGAGAGAGAGAGAGAGAGAGAGAGAGAGAGAGAGAGAGAGAGAGAGCAAATAACAAGCTTTTATCTTTCCAGGGCTCTGTTTTTAATGACGAAAAGCAACTTTCAACCCCCAAAATTAAAAGACAAAGTGAAATGGTAGGTGATACATATCTTTCTTTATTATTCCATTACCTGATTGCTTGTGTAAGAAGTGTACAAGAGGGATTTGAGCGAGTTCCACTCTGTGTTTAATCCGCTCTGTTCTATAATTTCATTAATCTGCTGTGAAATTTGGGCCAAGCACTCTCACTTGCCCTTAAACTCATTTATGAATTTTGATCAGGCCGTTCTTGACATTCTCTTGTCTTGGCTGATTATGAATCTGTTCAGGTCTCCTCCATTACCTTGCAGCTCTGCTAAATCAAATGATCTTAATTACGTTTCATGCTAATAAACTGCACAACCTCGCAGGCAAAATATCTGTCGGGTTTATGGAGTATCTTTTCTGTGTCCTAAAGGACCAATAACTTCCAGAACTTTGTGAAGCTGGCATTGACCAAGAATACCAAGAAGCGACCACCAGCTGATAAGTTATTGCAGGTATGAGATTATAATAAAGTTTTTTCAAAATGAATATGGTACAAATGTTTAACACGTAATCATTTCACATACTGTGCCCATTATACAACAGGCTGCACTTTTTGTAACATTCAATTGAACACTTTTAAAGGTTATAATCAAGTAGAAACCTGAGAAATAAGAATTATAATATTTTCACAATAAGATCCTCTAGACAGAAGAGAAGGAATTTGCTCTAAACACAAATGTCCTGCCCTTTCAGTTGTTTTATTCATATGTGTGCATTTATTTGCATTTAGTTCTTCATACAAAGTATGTACAAAGTTGGGTAATTGTATTCGTTATTTTTATACTGGAATCTATTATGAGATGTACTTCAGCTTAGACCTGACACACTGAAAATGACAAAATAAATGTTTAGATGTTATTAGTAGTGCTGTCAAAATTATCGCGTTAACGCATCCAATTAATTTGACATTTACAACGTGTTTAAAAAATGTACACAATTTTGCCTTTTGGCCCTTTCATAGTGTTCTCTGTTCATGTGATCGGAGTTCCGTCACGTGATTCCCCTCTGTCTCTTTTTTTAATTGCCAAAAATAATGTACAACAAATCTTCCATACTACATTGTAAATACAAGAAAAAGAGCTTACATGTTTTAGCCTGACAGAGTTATAAACTAACAGAAAAAAATATATATTTGTAATATAGTGAAGATCTTTAGCTTGGGGTCTTTGAGTAACACTGAAAACTGTCATGAAAACACTAATTTCGCTCTTTAAACCTGTCTAAGATGAGAATGTTTTAACAGATTTGTGTATGGGGAAATCTTCTCTTTATAATGAAAATATTTATAATTTGTTGAAATTTTCTATTAGTCATTATAATGCCACGTTGAATGTATTTGAATGAGGGAGGATCCACTTGTGTTAGCTTAAATATAAACCATTGCCCTAATAAAACATAAAACATTGGTTCTGTTTTTTCATTCAGTTTTCCTTCAAATTTGAACATATTCTTTGCAAAATAATTTTAAGGACATATATTGTTTAATATTTCGACGTGATTCTCTTTTTGTTTTGGAGAGATTGGAATTTTTAAATATTTGGTTCTAATATGTGAAGTCTCACTTAGTGAGATAGAATTTCTTGTTAAAAATCGATTTGTTTCCCTGCTGTCTGTCCCTTCACACCTGGCTTCCTGTTTAGTTTCATTACTACCCAGGTATTTTGTGTTATCTTGTGTATATATTCACTACCTACGTGAGCTTGGCATGGGACCATGGGACTATAGTGAGTTTGAGAGCAAAGCCTCGTCATTTGAATAGTTTTTTTGTCTCGGCTTTGCACTTATTTAAATGTTACATTACATCTTTCAATTGCTATTAATCGCAAATTACATTTATATATTTTTTTTAATTGACAGCTCTAGTTATTTTGCTTCAAGCATGGAAAAGAAAAAATCTTTCCACTTTTCGCCTGATATTTAGTAAACATTTCAACACTGAAAGAGTTAATCAACAAGTTAAACTATTAACTGACATATTTATTTCTATATTCAAATATACATTTTATTCTTGTATTATTTACATGATATGACAAATATTATTAGTTGAATTATACACTGTTTCTGGTTTAATCAGCATTTTTCAAACATTGTTACTGAAGTTTACCTACATTGCCTCCATGCAGCATCCCTTTGTGTCCCAGCCATTGAGTCGCATTTTGGCCATTGAGCTGCTGGATAAAGCGAACAACCCCGACCACTCGTCCTTCACAGAGCTGGATGATGATGATCCAGAGCCGGAGGTACAGTACAGCACAGTAAATCTCCCCGTGTGATTCTCTGTGTTATCACAGCTATCACTTCACGAATGAAGGCCCCGGTGGGACTATCATTCACTCTCCGAGCCTAGAAAACGTCTGCTGATTTTAGCCTTTCAATCTTACGAATGCAGACTTCACTTTGATGAGCTCTGGGAGCTTCTATATCTCAAATGTCAATTGTTTTACTGTGGTGATATTTTTCAATGACTTGCACTCTACATTATTAGCCTGTAAAAGATTTAATGGCAGCCATTTGTTTTGATAGTCTCTACATCTCTTCCTGTTGTGCCACTGGGCGACTTCAGCTTATAAAGATTTGTGATGTCATTTCACCTCTGTTCAAGTCCCCAAGCATGAATACAGACTATTTATTAGGCAACCGTTTTTCTTTTCTTTCATCTCTCCCTTTTCTATCCATTTCCCCAAGCATCCGTTCATTCTTCACCCTTCCTCTCTCTCCATTTCATTTTGCCTCTCCTGCCCCTGAAGTTTAAATACAGAGGCTTCTTTTTACCAGTCTCACCCCTCTCGAGACGAGTTCTTCGCTTTGCAGCTCGCAGAAAGGTATCAGGGATGTGCATTTTGAGTGTGAACATCTGCAAACGTCTGATTTAAAGAATCAGTTGTCTAAATATAAATGTACTAAAACACTCACCCTCAGGTAATCCAAGATGTTCTCCTGGATCTCTGTTTATCTACATCAAACATGTTCATGCAAATCATGGTTTGTTTATAAATTACATTATAAATAGACCACACCTACCACTGTTCTAACATAGATTGTTCACGTTTATTCGAAATGCTCCTCAATTTTTATTCAGATTTTATTATATTAGATTATTTTTCAACATATAAATGCTTATTAACAGGCCCTTACTTTAATCACATGGACAAATACTACTTTTAATTAACTTATTTAGAAAGGCACTTGCTTTTTAATCCTAATTAGTCTGCCAGCTCTCAATGGGCAGGGTGGCCACCAAAAGGAGGGGGGTCAGTGAACGGCTGAGGTCTCTTTTTTAGGAGAATTTACAACGATTCATTCATTCATTAATTTTCTTTCTAGAACATTAAAGTTCTTCCTTTTCAGGGTCACAGGGTTCTGCTGGTGTTTTTGCCAGCACATTTTGGGTGAAAGGTGGTGTACAAACTAGACAGGTTGCCAGTCCCTCACATGACCACACACGCTTTCACTCCCTAAGGGAATTTAAAGTATTCAGTTGCGAAAACCTGCCACTTGTTTAAGGTTTTGTGGGGGAAACTAGAGCATGCGCAATAACTTCCCACAAGCCTCTCAGAAAGGCCTGACACCAGCAACCTTCTCGCTGAAAGGCTGTTGTGCTACCGTGCTGCTGAATTTACAGTAATATGTAAACCATTGCCTGTTTTGGACTTTTGGAGGAAAAAGCGTGTAGCCTAGCCGCAATTTGAACCAGGAACCATTTTAAAGGATTCATTAAAGGTCTTCCACACTTAAAAAATCTCTGAAATGTCACAGGCTGTAGATTTTACTAATTTTCTAGGTCCTCAGTTGTAGTCAAAGAAACAATTTGTGACATCTTGGAGGGTCTAAGGGTGTTTATGGTGATAAAGAGTGTTGTGTTCATGTTTTTTAATCATTCTTTGAGAATTTAGACTATGATTTTTGCATGAGTGTGCTTTTTTCATTTAATTTGTGTGAAATGTGTGTGTAGGTGTGAGTCACCATGCTTTGCTCTTTATTCCTCAATGGGTCTTTTTCACACGTTTTTCAGTTCAGAAACAAGAGAGCATTTGACCTTTATTAAGAACTAAGAGGACAGTGTGGAGACGGAAAGAGAGATGGGTAGAGAGAAAGAGGAAGGGATGGAAATTAAGTGAGACTGAAACCCAAGTCGTCATGGACAACCGCTGTATGTGTCGAGATCACTTACCCCAACACCAACAAAGCTTGAAAGAAACTGGTTATGTTTCTGACCATTTAGGGTTTTGTTTCTAGCCAAAATAAGAGCCTTCAGATAAATGTATTGCTGTAATATCTAGCATTTTGGTTTGGAGGATAAGTGATGATATGAGGAGTTTGGTTCCATAATGTAAACAATGCCATTTAAAACAACAACAACACTTTTCTGTGTAATGTAGTCCTGGTTGCTCTGTTTTTTTCTTTAATCCGCAATAAACGCCACTCAAGTTTTTTTTCTAAAACTGCCATAAAGCATTAGCTGGTGAGGTGGAAAAATGCAGACTGTCATCTGCAGCATAAGTTTTGAATTGTTATATAATCATTCCATAATCATATAATCAATCCATTTTCCCACTTTTCACAGTCAATAAAGTCCAGTGGTCTCAAACATCCCAAAGTCACCAGCAGGTGAAAGAAGCGTATACACTCTGGAGCAGTCCAATATCTGCGTGTGGGTTCTGATGCTTATTTTATTGAAATAGAAAAATTAATTATTTTAAAATCTGGATTGAAATTTTAGCTACAAAAAATGCTTACAATAGACAGCCATTTCAAAATATCACAAGCAAAAAATATTAATATGAAAAAAGTAATATGGTAAAATATATATGTACATAAGATGGACATCGGAAGCATCCCCCTCGACACTCTAGTCAGTATGAAAATCTCAGTCTATTCATTCCCTCGACATATTCTTTTTCATGACAGCATCTCTCTCAGTCCCTGTAGCATGCGGCCCGAGTGCTTTGAGGTGTGATTTCATCTTCGCAGGCATCCACTGAGAGAAGGACGAAGTGCAGTGTTTGGCATGCTGTCTGGTTCTATTTCAGAGGCCTTACATCGTCCTTGTTCTCTGAAGGTCAAGCGTCTGTTCCTCTGCCTTATCTCTCTCCTCGTCACTTCTCCTTCACTTGAGTGAATGATGTCCTTTTACTTTCCGGGACTCAAATTTCCATGTGTGTGTGTGTGTTTGCACATGCTCAGTCAGCGCTTGGTGACATTAGTACCTATTGTAACTCTATTTTAAGGAATGTACATAATTCATTTATTTTATGTAAGATTCTTTTCAATATCTCAAATAAGCTTTATTTAATTTTACAATTTAAGTTCACACCTAAGTGATCTCCTTTTCTTCCGTATTGCCATGTTTTGTTGTAATGATGTAATGTAGCGACTTTCTCAGATTTGGTAAACGATAAAGACATGGCAATTGGTTTGTATAATTTATAGTGACAAACGGAACCCATAAACATGATGAAACCTATGACCCATACATAGCAACCGAAAATTCTACCTTGGCAACCCTCCATTTTGCTTATAAAATACTTATAATCTGTACTTTTACAAGCCAACATCAAACTTTGTGTAAAAGCTTTAGCCATCTATATATTATTATTTATGTTTTGTTTGTTTCTTTGCTAAATTGTAGATGCCATTTAAAATAATTTTTATTAATTATTTTTATATTAGGGGTGTAACGGTTCGCTAAAATAGTATTCGGTTCGGTACAGTGTCTTGGAGAGCTGACAGTAGAAAATGTTGATGTGTTGCCTGCCCGATCTCCGTGGAACAATGTCGGCATACAACTTTAAATTCATCCACTCGTCTATTCCCGTTATATATTTTAACAGAGAAGCCAACGTGTTCCCAAACAGGAGAGCGTAGTGAGATGTCTTCAAGCGCTGGCTTCTCTTTCTCCGTTTCCATTTCTCACAGCTACCCCGCGTGCAGCTCTACTGTGCTTCACTCAATAGCGTCCGTGCGGAAACTCGCCTAAGAACATTGTTCCGCTGCGCGTAATATCGTGCTAATAATACATTTATATAATTTAATAAAAATACCGAATACCGAAACGGTACGCAAGTGTACCGAACCGAACAGGCCGCACCGAAAAGGTTCAATACATACTGTGAACCGTTACACCCCTAGTTTATATATGTTCATTTTTATGCAAAAGTAGTAAAAAAGCGCTGTTTCTTACTCAGGGGTTCTAGGTTGTATAGTATAACATTTTTCTGAAATTTGTCTGTTATTTAGTTTTTTCAAATTTACGTTACTTTGGTTAAAAACATCAGCTAAAAGCATAAATGCAGCTTTAAATTACTTACTTTTTAATTATAAGACAATATTTTGTATCAATGGAAGAAACCATGAAATTACTGATGAGACTACAATTAAAATACAGAATTGATAACCAAATGTTGTTCTAATAAATCCTTTGAGACCCATTTTTACCAGTCTTTATTTTGAAATTGGGACCTCTAGTGGCAAAAACTTTTACATTGTACTGTGAACATAGTAAAGAAAATCTCATTATTTGCTGCACCTATAGTGAGAGATTTAATAGTTTTAAGATTAAATCAGAATTGAAGTTGGTAGCAGAGTCTACACAAAACAAACCATGCTGTGCCTGTAACTGGCAGTCCCCTCTTGGTAATACTGGCCTGTATATGTGTGCTGCTAGTGAAAGCTGTTCTCAGAATCGTGAATGGCAGCAAAGTTTCCTGGATAGTCACTAGGGACCGTTTGGAGGACTGTAATGATTTTCTCATGCAGTGACTGACAGACAGACAGACAGTCTTGGTGTGATACATTGGGTCAGAATGGTGACCGCACTGCTATCAGAGAGCAATGCCTGGCATGTATTTTTAGCTGGTGACACTAAGTGTTCTGTGGCGTGTGAGCGTTTAAGCCTCTCTTGTCTGGAACATATCGATGTGTGCTTGTTTTTGATGACTTGGTGTTTTTAGCTTAACTGATCTGCTAAGAATGGCACACTAATATGCAAGCTATCGACTGAGCGTGAGACTTTTGCTCGTTTAATGCTTGCAGATAAATCCGTTCTGCTGGATGTGATTGTTTCGTAGTGATGGAGCGATACAGGTTTTTCAGTGCGATGCTGAGATAGAGAGCAGTGCTAACAGAAAGTCTGAATTATCTACAGTAACAATAATGCTAGAAATAATTCACCAGTTAAAGGAATTCAAAGAGATAATATATTTGTACAATTGTATGCTTCATTTTTGTTGCTCTTTTTCTAGTTAAAGAAATTATATTTGTTTGATTCTTATTGTAGTTAAAGAATAACAATTTATTGTGTTTTGTACAATTTATAAGAAGCTATCAGGGGCGCTGCTTACCAAATAGTTGCCCTAAGCAGGTGCCCAGTAGTTTATAAGGGTTAGGAGAGGTTTGCCTTGTTTTTTGATACTGTTTTCAACATGTTTTGACCTTGTTTCTGCTCTTTGGGGGGATTGTTATGAAACATAAATACAGTTTGTTCAGAATTTTTGAGATTTGTACAGTGAAAAATGACAAATGTATTACTGTTATGGAAATATTGTGTAATGTAATGAAAAAAAAAATTGAAAGAAGCTGGGGTTGTACTAAAAATTTATATCAAGCATTGCCACATAAAACTGCTTTGAATATAATTTTTGTAAAACAAATTCTAAAGTATATAAATGCTCAAAAAGGCTCCGGACTTCTAAGGTTTAAACAATAAATCTATTTTCCGGAAGCATTCATCAATATGAAGCTGCGGATATGGAGCTGGATTCATATAACTCTTGTATTTATATAACTCTAGAGTTATTAACTGTTTCTAAATGTAATATACATTCAGATGCAAAAGACATTTATTATTTTTAGATAATTCCCGTCATTTCTTTATTATTAAATTTTTTTCTTTGGAGTAAACAGGAAAATGATGTACAGACCGCCTTCACGGATATATTTGTTGATATACACATATTCATGGATGTTTCAAAGGCCATCAAGATACACAACACATTGTTTTGCACTTTTAGCTCCACTTTTGGCAAAACTAAAATAAAGTATTGTGAACCTTAAAAAATAATAACAATATTAAGAAGAGACAAACGTATGGGTGCTTAACAATATTGATTGCATAAGAATTATAAAATAAATGATAAGGCATTTTGTACATACAGGAAGTGTTTCACTAATGGTATTATATTATTATTACTTTTGTATTTAAAAAAAAATAGAAACTGTTTTTTTTTTTTTTTTAATAATCATTTGTTTGTTTCCCCTAGCCTCCAGTGTCCGTTCCCCATCGGATTCGCTCAGCAAGCCGAACGAGTCGTGAAGGGAAGACTCTGTCAGAGATTAACTGTGAGTGTGTTTGCTCTCTCCCCTGGGTTTAGCTAAAGGGGGTTCTCTGATGGAAGCTGGCTGCTGGAGAAAAGTTCAAATTCTCTCTCAAGAGCTGTCTGCTGGGGTCTTCTGAACACGTTTAGCTTGTTCTCCATCAAATCTACAGTGACAAGCAATATTTGAATATTGACCTATGATACATTTTTATCAGAACCCCCCTCCCCCCCAAAAAAAATACATTGTCTGTTTAAAGATCTTTCTTCTGTTGAAAACAAAATTATGTTATTTGAATGGTACTGGAAAACTCTGTTATTGACTTTCTGACTGCTACTATGAAACGTTATGTTAATATGATGAAGAAAATGCATTTAAAAATCCCACTGATTCCCATTCCCTTACTTTTTTTAATGGTGAACAACTAAAGCTTTGTAAAAATCTGTTTCTTTTCATCTAATAGTGTTCTATTTGTGTTCTTACAGTTGGTCAGGTGAAGTTTGATCCCCCATTAACAACAGAGACAAAGCCACATCATGAAATGGTGAGTTATTTTACTAAAGATTAACTTTGTAGAACATTTCACGCTTCTTAGTAACATCATACTAGCTCTGGTCCAAAACCTTGCATGCTGGGAATCATGAAAAGAAAGGAGAGGAGCTACTCTTGCTACTTTGTATGCATCATGCTGGAAGTTTTTTTTTACCATTTTAGAAAACCCTTAGATCAGGGATGCCCAATATGTTGATTGTGATGAAGCTGGTTTGGGTAGATCGCATGGCATTAACAATTAGGCATGAATTTCGAAGACATCAGCAAATCATCCATCCCCACTATTTATTTTGTCACTTGATTGACGTATGAGTCAGCTCGCATAAATATGCGAAAAAAATTATTTCCTTTCAGAGTAAGGTAATGACAAATAAATTTACTAGTAATTAGTTTTATGGTGCCATATGGGTTATGTTATCCAAGGTAAAAATTTATGTTCATAGTAGGTAGATCATTTAGACTTTTTTTCATTGTATAAGTGGCTCAGAAGCCAGTTCTGAGGCTCTTTTTCTCTCTCATATCACTCTTACCAGCAGAATGCGGAGTAGTGCGAAAGCTTGCGTTTCTTCAATAAAAACTAAATTGCTGATCAAGCCTGAATGGTAAAATTACCAGTGTAGCCCACGAACTTAAATGCAAAACGACTTGCTTCTTGGCATCGATGACACTCCTACTGCCGTAACCGGAAGAGACAAACGCTGAAGTGTGAAATTGGTCTATTAATCACTAATCTGTTGCATTCATAGACAAGCTAACATTCAAATCAATGCTTAAAGCTAAGCGCTAAACCATTGTGTCTGTTTATAGATTTAGTTGTTGAATGTTTAACATCGGAAAAGTTAACAAAAAACTGTTGGGCCTGAAATGATGTGATCCTGGATGCTGCCACTGCACAATTCAATTCTACCATCCGCTGTTTACATACTGTATTTGTCACCTTCACAAGTTTAAGCGCCTATCTTCACATGTTCTTGATTAAGTGTGATCACACTTTCTTTAGAAAAGAAAAAACATTTAATTTTTCTCTGTTCAGCAACAGTTACAAGTTACAAGCTTCTTTACTAAAGATATGTTATTTTAGTCCAAACAAATATGCTTGACTAATGAATTCATACGAAATTTAAATAAATTGTTACAAATAAATTATTTAGATTATCATAACCTGTCATAGATTTATTGGTGCAACTATTATAACTTGAAAAATATTCCAGGATCTCAAAATTCATAAAAACAGACGTAAACCTTGTTACTTACTTTTCTTCCCAACACTTCTGTTCAGAATCAGATTGTAATTATTAAAAATCATTAAAAAGTTATAATGCTGACATAAATTGACAGTCACATTTAAATTAAAGCTACTGTACAGATATTTAATAATATTTGTGTCATGTGACACTTTAAGGGAACTGTATTGTACAGTTGTATTGTAAGTTGCTTTGAGGGAAAGTTTTCAATCTATATCAAAGAATAGGTATTTAAAATAAGATGCATATAAAATATGAAATAATAAATTACAAATGTATAATATAACACAAAATGTCCAAAGTAAAGTGTCCTAGTATGTATGTATATTTATATTACAGCAAAAAGGATGTGATTAACGGTCACTAAATATTAAATAAATAATGTAATATTGGATTTTGCATCTGAAGTTTACCAGTAATCTCCTCAAAAAGATCCAACATGCTTAAGGAGCAGAGCCAGTATGAACTATGAACCTTTATTTGAAATTATGAAATTATTTAACATTGAGAACATTTACTGTCAAGCGACGCCTGCTTATATTGAAACGTTGTATTTCTTTAATCTGACACTTTCTGCTGTGTAACATTTTCCTCATACACACCTCAACCCCAACTTGTCTTTTGACAGCAGCTTATTTCTCCCGCTATGTTTGACTGCTGTGCATCTGAGACGTTTGTCTCGTGCTCTCACCTTTGTGATAATTGAAAGGTTAGATGCTGCTTTCTGTAGCATCATCCAATCAATACGACTTCCTTGAAGCCCTGCAGAAACAACCGCCTCTGACTTATCTGCGTCTACTTTGAGCATTCCGTGTTTCTCATGTTGGTCTCTGTGTTTATCGTCCTTTCATGAACCAGATCATTTTTAACAGCAGGACATCAAATTAATGTCTCTTCCCATTTCTGCAGATGATGCCAGCTTCTGAACTGGCCCTAACATACTCACGTCCTTCCCATCACACACACTGGTTATCCACTGACTTGTCTAGATTTGCTCCTTGTTGCCTCGCTCTTTCTACCGAACAGAACATAATTGCTGCAATTGCTGGTGCATACTTCTGAACATTGAAGTGTAATTTAAATGAGAGTATCGCAATATTATTAATTTTTACTTTCTTTATGTCGCCATGAGCCACAAAGTGATAGTTCCTCTGTCAATATCTTTTAAATGAATCTGAGTAGTAAAAATTGATGCAAAAACAATACTGGGATAAACTGTTTGGGATAAACTTAAAGGTTATTAATTATTACAATTACCTTTATGCTCTTATTCAAATACAAGTTCATAATATTGGTTTAACAAGTAAAACCAGTTTGCCTGTCTTCCATCATAGTTATACCAGAGCAATTTGGACAAATAAGAGGAAATGGAACAATGCAAACAAACTTTTTTTCAAACTTTTTTTAAACTCAAGAATTGTTTATTTATATACATATATATATATATATGTTTCCACCACTGCTCCCCGGGTGTCTAGCTATGGCAGCCCACTGCTCCGCATGTTCGTTCACTGCTGTGTGTGTGCGTACTTGGATGGGTTAAATGCAGAGCACAAGTTCCTAGTATGGACCACTCCATACTTGGTCCTAATGTCACTTTAACTACTTTTGACCTTAAAATTATACACTAATTTCAACATTAGTCTTGAATAGCTGGCATTACTTCCTCGTTGTTACAGACATAAATATATGTCACAATGCATGAGTTTGATTTTTTTCATGAAAGCCTACCAGAATAACCTAAATTGAAAATTTGACGTACCATACGCAAGTATTAGGCTAATTATGGCATATTATTCCTGTAAAACTAGCATTTTTGTGTGATTTAAACACTTTTCTGACATTTTATCTATGGTCATGGGACAAGAAAACACATAAATCATGGTTTTCATAGTTTTTAAACTTTTTCTCGTATTTGAGACAAATTTCTCGTATTTGTGAGACTGTTAAGTCACACTGGGATCCCTTAGAATGAAGGGCTGAACACCCATTCATTTATTGGGCCATAATGCCCTCATTCACAGAGAAATGGGACACCCCTTCATCTCATATGAAAAGGGGTAGGAACATAATGTAACCATTTTTTCATGGCTTTTTGTGGATCTATTACGTTGCTTTATTAGCATTTATGTACTGATAGCAAAGTTTGGTAGAACACCAGCATTTATTAACAAATAAAATACTCACTAAATCAGTGTGAGATCTGAGTATTTATATAAATGCTTCAACAGGGTTAATTGTAACACTAGGACAGTTAAATTAGCACAGTAGTCCATCCGATTGAAGAAGTGTTCATTTAACTCACACAGTTTTACATTTAACACTAGGACAGTGTTTATTCAACTCATATAGTGTAAAATTTGACACTAAGGCTGTATAAAAAAATATATATATATTTAATAAAAATATATATATTATAAAAGAGAAAAAAAAAATATATATATATATATATATATGAACAATCCAACCATGCCAGTAAATATTAAAAGATCATCCTAATGATTTGACAAATGCTAGAAAAAAATGTATTAGTGCTGAAAGTACAAAAAATGTGAAATTGCATATAATTAAGTAATTTAAAAAAGTTATCTTGCAAGCAAAATAAACAAGCCTTAATATTTGTGAAAGGCTAAGTACTCGGAGCTTTCTGGAATAAAAGATATGTTTTATTTTCACAAATTTTATTCTGTTTATTGAACTCTGGTTATTTTTGCTCGGGAGAACATATGGCTAGTGATGCGTGCAGATACCATTTGCATATGTCAATTTAACTGAGGCTTAAATCAAAGTGACTCAAAAAGAACAATGGATTTACTTGTCAGTTAAGCTTCTAAAATAATAAATAAATCTGAATTAAGATTTGCAAACCATCTTAATCCTACAGCACTTTTCAGCAATTATGGGCTGTCCCTTTAACCTGTAATTCTACAGGGTCAATGATCACATCTTAAACCATCACCCCAAGCTCCCTTTACCCATCAGTCATTGTGTCTGTGGAGCCACATGGGCCTCACCTGTGTGTAATAACTGAAGTTTCTTGATCCTTCTACTAAACAGCCCGACAATGACGATTATTTGGACTGTGCCGAAGACATATACTACACAGCAAGATCTAACCTGGTATTTTTTTGTATATTACTCTATTTTCTGTGTAAACATTGCGTGCCTCTTTTTCTATAGCATCTTGTTCGCTTGCAGCACTTGTGTAGTGTACTCATCCTCCCAAATGTGACTTCCATCTCTTTCATTCATTTCATGCTGTTCATTTTGTCTCATCATATTTAGATCATTGCGTTTTGCACCTTTTCAGCTTGCCTCGATATAATATCACTGTTATTCCATTTGTCTGTGTGTTGTCGTTAAGCCTGTAGCTTGATTTAAAGGCGCATCCTTCAAAGTCGATCTGCAACTGCACTTTTCAGTAGTCAAAAGCACTTTGAAATTGCAAAGCAAAGCATTCCATGTAGTGGAAGCCTCAGTGGGGCTTTATTTTTAGGGCTTGTCACAATCAGACATGTCTTGAGGGAGATAGAGGGAGAGAGAGAGAGATTAGGGTTAGACAGATGGAATGGATGTTGAGTGAATGGGGAAAAACAAGGAAAGGGAGAGAGGGGGGGAAATAAAGAGTCTGAAGTGCCTGTGTGTGTGTGTCCCACTGGGACGGTTAAACCAAAGTGCTCTGCTGGTCTGTGAGTGAAGGGAAAACCTTGCCTCAGCAAACAGCGCTTTGTGAAGCTAGCCCAACAGATACATACTTTCTCTGTTATTGAGGGATCAGCTAATTCTGCTGAAGAGTGTTGCAGATGCTGCATTGTGATTGGCTCTCTTGTCTTTCCCTATGTGCACAGTGCAGTATGATGTCTATTGTGATTTGTCTATTGCTGTTAATAATGTTCATAGTCATATTCTGACTATATTACTTTAATATGCTGGTATAACGTCCTATGATTCAGAGCAGTTATAACAGTGGCACTTTGACAAATAATGGAACAAAGAAAGCATGCTGTAAAATGTTTAACTATTAGAAGTCTGGGGCCTTTTTGAGTTTTTTTTTTACACTTTTACAATATGCTCTAATAAGTTATCTTAATTAGTTATTAACAGTTTTTTGTGGCTTGATATAATTTTTTGTATCAACCCCAGCTTCTTTTTTACAAATTTGTTTTCAAACATCACACAATAATTCAACAACAATATTAAAATTGGACAAAATGTACAATCCAGAGGATTTAATTTGGTCTTGTTTTACTGCAGAAATCTTAATGTTTATAGCAAAAATCAAGTGTTTTGTTGAGACAAAATAAAAATTCACAAATCCCCAGAAAAGCAAAGACAAGGTCAAATTATATCAAAAACAGGTGAACCTCTCCTAAACCCTATATACTGTTCCAAGATCTTTTTGTGACATTGTGCTTTTTTGCCAGAACTTTGAAAAACACAAGCTGAACCGTTTGGTACACCCTTGTGAAACTTAGTTTTTCGGGTCCTCCTTTGAATAAATCCTGTATGTATTATTATTATTAGTTTCACGTATGAAAAGCAGATGTCATGGAATGAAACGTACTTCTGTGAGCAAATTTCAAATCAATAAATCATAAATCAAAATGTTGCTATTTTGTGTAAATATCCAATCAGGGAGTGCCAAATTTAGAGGAGGGTGGGACTTTGCGGGTTTCACACAGACAGAAAAGAACTCTCAGCGCTGAGAAGACAGTGTTTTCTGCTGGCTTTGCAGAAGAATACAACAAAGATGGAAAAAGAATGGTAAACAAAAATGTCTCTGTGTGCCAGCAATGTTTTATCAGATGTTTTTATGCAAAAGGCAACTTATGAAACAAGGCTCTTTGGCTCCGTCTTCAAACAGCTGTTCCTGGTTTATTTATTTAAAAAAATTACAATATTTAAGCCATCAGAACCGAACCAAAAACCATGGCTATAAATCACAGTACATACCAAACCGTGAGCTTTGTGTACCGTTGCATCCCTAGTAAAAAAAAACAGACATTGCTGATTCGTGTGGGATTACAACACACATTTATACATCTGAGAAATGTTTATTATAAAATAAACAAGTCCCGTCTGAATAGGGCTCCAGATGATTCCCACCGTAACTCAACAAAAGAAATTGAGACATTTTTGTACCACAAATGTATTGTTATAACCCTGTAAAAACAACAGCAAACCAAACAAACAAAAAACATTAGTAACCGTACAAGTGGAGCAATGTGAATAGCCACTTATAAACCCATAACGACCCTTATGTGTTGTATAGAGGCTAGAATAACTACTTTGTTTTGAAACGTATACATTTACTAAAGCCAACACTAAAGCCTTTCCAAAAGGGCAGTACAGTATAATAAAAAAATCAAATCATCTAGTTTAAAGGCACCTCTAAAAGTACTAGATTAAGAGAAAATAATTCATTTTGCAAAATAAAGCAGAACATTTTTTTAAAGAATCTAGTGAAGGGAGACCACAAAGTGACCAAAGCAACCCTAAAAGAAAGTCCCTCATTGATTTTCTTTTGCCATGTCATCCAATGCCACGCACATTATGGGGAACTTCATGCTCTTTGGCTGTTGGCATGTCACGCTCACCGACACAATGCAGACGTATTGGAAAATGCATGTTGATTGACTGCTGATGCAGCTGAGCGCTTAACTTCCCTGTTTAGTATGTCTCCTATGTTTTGCTGACTAACTAACTTTTTTGACAATAGTTTGACACATTTCAAGGTTATTAAATGTTTGGGACCAGTGGACGTGTTTCCATAAAACATTCAGATTTGGTTCAGCATTTTGTCTGATTTGAGCAAAACCACAGAGGTTTGAGCATGAAATAAATTGCAGCGCATGCAAAGCAATCAAATGCTCAGCAAACATCATGATTCAGTAGTGGACACATCACATAGAAGTACCTCATCATGTTTCAGCAAGCTTCCCACAGTTTGCATTTCTTATTTATCGTCTGGGCCAGGAGACGATTTCACCGTGTGGGAGAAGATTTCACTGTGCTAGCTGCACTTCTATGCTTTGTTAAATGTTAAGTGTGCTTGAAGGCAGAGCTGGGCAAAATAAAAGCCTTTTTTAAATGTAGAATATGTGTAATAACAAGATTGTTATTTGTTGAAATACTTTATAAATTAAAAAAGGCAATAATTAACGAAAACAATACTGTCGAGCACTCTTATGATTATGGCCGCGCAAAGAAACATTTCTCCCCTTCATGAAGTTTTGAGACTTTTTTTGGGTAAACCCTCATCCATCTGGTCTGAAGCCCACGCGTGGAGGTGCCTCAGCCAATCACATGCTGCGAACAGCTGTAGTTGACTACAGATGAAGAAGCAAAGGCAGGAAGATGAAAGAAGGAGGTGACAGAAGCAGTGAAGCGGAGAGTCTCCGATCTCCTGTTAGCTTTTACTCTTCCAACCGCTCTCTCCATCACGCTCTCTGAATCCTCCCATCAGCAGGAAGGCAGCCAGCGAATAAGGATATGACAATTTGCTGTGCAAAGGAAATCTGGTTTGTTAATGCGTAGGCCAAATCAATGAGGTTTTGCTTGACTGAATGCTGTATTCCACAGAGGAGAGGGAAAGCAAAGGGGAGAAAAAAATTAAACAAAATTTTGTCGTATTTAATACTCAGCTACTGATCACTGAACAGTTCTCTGTCAGTTCTCTTCTTGTTATAGATACATTTTAAGGAAATGGTAAATTTGTCAACAATAAAGCAATCAATTGTTTATTGTGAAACAACACTGTGCAAAATCATTATAAATTGCTAAAGAAAGAGTCAAATTTTACTCAAGTACTCAGTTACTAGTTAAAAAACACAAATTTTAAACCATCTACATTGCCTTCACGTCTCATTTTTGAAAGTCACTGTGTGTTTAATTAAATTTAGCTTCTTTTTTTGTTGTGTATAGCACAAAGGACACATAAGCGCAGTTGGGTTTCTCTCCTTGCCTCACTTCCTGACTTCCTGTCTCACTCCACTTGTCCTGTTTGTTAAAATAAAGGCTATGTCCAAAAACATAATCACTGTATTTAAACTGATTCATTTGATTTGTGAAGGCAAGTTGAGATGTTTCTAGACAGTACAGGGAGAAAGGGACCATTATAATTACTCACACAATGAGAGTGCAATTAAATTAGTTGTGTGACAATAAGATATATTTGCTCATACTATCAAAAATAAAAAGTGATGAATCGGGAATAAGAAAACTAATTCTTAGGTTTAAGCTTAAAAACTTGTGGACTTTATTGTGCCTTTTTGCTGGAGAAGTTGCCCTTTTAAATGTTATGAGGGTTAACAGTGACTAACCTTGTGTTTTCAAAAACTCTTCAGCCTTCTTTTAACATTTGCATCTATTACGTTTGAACTAAACATACTCTGAGAGATAAATGGATTCTCAGCAGTGTTGAAAATCTCTTGCGTAATTTATCACATGAAAATATTTTACCAATACATGATGAACAGTTGCCAATAAAGTTTTTTTTGTTTTTGTAGTGAATGTACTACTTGAGTTAAAAACACATCTTTACATTTTTCAAAGTGTATGCTCAAGTAAAACATATCACCTCCTTTTCCTGCTCCAAAACCGTTGCTTTAATAGTTTCTCCACAAACTGATGGCCAAAGATAAGTATTTATCAGAAAAAAATATTCAGTGCCTTACATTCTTTTTTGATTCAATGCCTCATTTGTTTTATAATCTATGAGTCCTTGAACATGGAGCTATTTCGAGTAAATGCCTGTTGAATGATCATATTGCAGAGTGGGAGGAGAGATACCCAAGCCCATTCCACCCACGATGCTCTAATGAAGATGACTCTATTGGGAACATTCAGAACTTGTATGGCATCTTCTTTTATAATTTTTCACAAAAAAGGGAGAATTTTACCAAAGATAGGTACTTATGTATCTGACATTCATAATTTAAGCAACAAATATGATGAAGGATTTCTGGTGAGAGTATTGTAAAACATGGTTTCTTCATTGAAAGTCGATTGAGAGCCTTATATGAGGTACTGGGTCTTGCAAGGTCAACAAGGGAATGCACCAGATGCCAAATCAATTAGCATTTTTTTTTATTTACAAATCTTTCTACTTATCTAGAGCTTATGTGATTGGTTAATATTTGGAACTATTTGCCACAGCAACAGCTCTAACAAGAATATAGCTTATTGTGATTTAAAAAGAAAGAGAAAAGAGCAGATTACAGGGGGCTGTATGTAGTGTAACATTAACCTTAAATGCTTGTTACAGTTCAAAGCTTTAAGGTAAATTTTTAAAAGTTCAAATTCCACCACAGTTTGAAAAAAAAAAGGTTGTGTGTCTTTGCATTTGTTTTTTTTTGGAATCAAGTCACTGATTCACATTGCTCATGTGATCGCAGAGATTACACACATTACATTACAATTGACAGATTGAGTAAATAATTAGTTGTGTACAAATGTGTGGTTGCTTGCTGACAATTAATCGAATACACAGCAGATGAATGTTTCTTGTTGTGACTTCCATCATCTTTTCACTCACTAATGGATCTTGATAGCACTAGATTATAATCAGACTGCATGTGTGCTAATGGTAAACGACACTAATTCAATAAATCTCTAGTTTGTATAACTGATGTCATCATGTCATGTACGATTCCCAATTCTTCTCTTGTCATTCATCTCTTAACGTGTGTTAATGTAGCGGATACTCTGTGTTCATAAGTTTTTTTATAGATCAAACTCACGAGGTGGCTCTTTATGACTAGCTATCTTTTTGTTCCAGGATTTACAGATGGATTACGAGCAAGAATCCCCTAAAGGCTCCATCATGGGAGGAAATAAGTGAGTTTGACAACAAAAAAACACACACACCCTACTGCAAACACTTTTAAAACCTAGGACGTTTTCTACTTTTGTCTTTTGTCAATGCATTCAGTCCAACATTTTCCACTAGTGGCGATAACATAAACAAGCAAAGTTGTCCGTAAAACAGATTTACAGCAGTGCAAGTACATTATTCTGACATATGTTTAAACAATAGAACAGAGATGTTATTATGGACAGTTTTGAGGCATTGTTCTGCTGTTTTAGAACAGACCTCAATGACAAACTTCTGCAAAACAATCCGCCCAGGTTTTGCCAGTGCATATCTCCAGCGTAATGCCCTGGGTGGTTTGCCAGTCCATTACAGAGTATCACAAATATTCACAAGCCTCAAACCGGCAAGTGCCACCGTGCCATTAGTTTACATTGTTATCCACATGAATTAATATTATTCTTCACTTTGAAGGTGTGTTTTCTGAGACCATTTGGTGCTTGAGCGCCACCAAACTGTGTTTTTTGTAACTATGGCAGGTGAACAAAACAGCCACACACATTTATCAACCAGTTTTAATGAGACAAATGTTTATGCAGAAGCATTTCTTTGCTTCTTGGCCTTTTGTGTGGATTCTTATTTTGGTACCACAAGGTTTTGAACAATATTGTGTATAGTGTCATACTGCAGGTTAAATATTTGTGGAAAACAATGGAGTTAACTTCTTAACTTCTTGACTGAAAAACATTTATAATTTCAAGTGTCAGAGTTAAAGTTATTGTTTTGTTTTGTCTGGAGATGTTAGCAAGTTGTCTCTTTTATTTCAGACATTCTTAGCCCTTTTTCAGAATTTGCTATCACATTTTAGCATATTATGTTAAATATGCATATATTATGCATATATACACGTTTGCTCATTTAAAACATTTTATTTCATGTACACATTTTATCTGTTTGGGAGACATTCTTTGTTCTTTCTTTTCTTGTTAATCAAACACACAGCTATTATCACTCTTTTAGCAGAAAATTTGTTTCCCATTTGAACTCCATTTTTCAAAGAACCTCATGATGTTCGCTTGGTGCATTGAATGAAAACAAATTATGAATTGGTTTTTACACTTTTAATCTTAGGAGTACATTACATTCTTTAGAGACATTTCACTATTTTAGCTATAGTTGATCTCACAGCTGATTGGGTAATTTACTTGACTTCCTTTTCTGCGACTCTTATTTGTCTGCGCTTGCCATGGATCGAGCAGAAGGTTCAGCATAACAGATGGAGAGGCAGTGAAACCATTGGTAATGTGTTTGTAGATGAGTTCAGAGGTGTTGCTCTCGGCACTCATCAACAGATGGGGCTCAAGCTCTTTGAGAGACTCCCCCTCAGTATCTGAGTGTACTCATTCTGATAGAGGCATCCACAGCTACACTGCCTCGTTTGGTATAATGATGGATCGTGTACCTGCTGTAGTGTAATAGTGAAATCAGAATGAATACAATTAAATGAAAAGGTCACTGTTGCCTCTGGGTTAGAGTTATGTGTTTTCCTGCTAAACTATTTCACTGTGGCAGTGCTGATTTTAGCTGACTTGTACCGTGCTTTGAAGCATGATATACCAACAGTGACGAAACTACCATTAATTAAATTTCCATATTAACTAGGGTTGGCCAAATAACTACATTTTGCATGAAAATTTGCCAATAGCTCTCAATAATTGCCATATCGCTTAGCTCTACCATCTCATGGTATTGTCTTGGACAAGCTTTCAGAGGTGATCACTATTTTTCTGATGACAGTTTTCAGAAACTTAGAACCCCAGTGCAGTGACAGTGTGAGAAAAACTAACAAACCTGACTTCTGGCTTTCGGTGGTGAATTAAATTTGGTATCCTTCCAAATATTATATTATTGGCTTCTTCACTTAGCCTTCCACCCATTTGGAAGATCAGAAAGATCATTGTTTTGGACAAATGAAGAGATCAGATTTCATTGAAGAAGATACAAATGGTTTTTGTTTAAATTGCAAAAGCAATCCAACTAGACAGCTAAAGTGTACAAACTTTGATGTTGGCTTGTAAAAGTGGCGTTTAAAAGTTTTTTTCTAAGCAAAATGGAATGGTTGCCGAGGTGGAATTTTTGGTTGCTATGGAGGAGTCACTCACATCATTCAAAGTCCCCCATCCCAATTTGAGTAATACAATAGGTCTCTTGTATTTTTCTTAGCTGAGATAGTGATATGCCAAATCGATTGCTATGGTAAACAGTCAGGTTGCTATGGATGGGTCAGTGACATAATTTAATGTTTCCTTTGTGGTGTCAAAAAAAATATGTGTTAATATGATTAACATAAAACAAACCCCCTTTTCTCTATGATGTTTCATCTTGAAGATCAAACAGACCACGTTTGTGGAGGTTATTAGGCAGTGCAAGAACATACCAATAACTCTGCAAATGTGTTTGAACAATAGGCTCTACACTAGGGTTCAAATACTTTTGAATAGTTGTTGATATGTTAAAGCAAAGTTTCATGTATGTTACAAAATATGTTTAATCAAACAAAGAAAAGTCTAAGAAAGTAATCAAATTGAAGTAAATGGACATAAACCCAACAACGTGGGCAAACCAGTTTCCTCCCATTATCAACCTTTCTTGCTTGCTGAAAAAGCAAGTATTTACGTGGTGCACAACTGCCCCTAGAACATTAACTGAATAACTCCTACAACAACTACCGTATTTTTCGGCTCATAACACGCACCGGCACATAAGACGCACCCAATTTTTAAAGAGGAAAATCCAGAAAAAAAAGATTCTGAACCAAATACTGTTGTAAAATATTTTATATCAACTGTGTAAAAGTTAACAGCCAAACATGTAACATGAACAGACAGTAAACAGTAAAAGTAACAAAAAAAAGGCTGTAATGTTTTTCTTTGCCCCCACTCATCACTCTAAAGTCCACCATTCGTTATCACCATCACTGTTCCAGTGCAACATTGCCCCCACATTAGTAATACCGTAATAGCCAGTAACATTGTCACTACGTTACTAATAATAGCCAGTAACATTGTCACTACGTTACTAATAATAGCTAGTTAACATTGTCACTACATTACTAATAATAGCTAGTAACATTGTCACTACATTACTAATAATAGCTAGTAACATTGTCACTACATTACTAATAATAGCTAGTAACATTGTCACCACATTACTAATAATAGCCAGTAACATTGTCACTACATTACTAATAATAGCCAGTGACATTGTCACTACATTACTAATAATAGCTAGTAACATTGTCACCACATTACTAATAATAGCTAGTAACATTGTCACCACAATACTAATAATAGCTAGTAACGTTGTCACTACATTACTAATAATAGCTAGTAACATTGTCACTACATTACTAATAATAGCTAGTAACATTGTCACTACATTACTAATAATAGCTAGTAACATTGTCACTACATTACTAATAATAGCCAGTAACATTGTCACTACATTACTAATAATAGCCAGTAACATTGTCACTACATTACTAATAATGGCCAGTAACATTGTCACTACTTTACTAATAATAGCCAGTAACATTGTCACTACATTACTAATAATAGCCAGTAACATTGTCACCACATTACTAATAATAGCTAGTAACATTGTCACTACATTACTAATAATAGCCAGTAACATTGTCACTACATTACTAATAATAGCCAGTAACATTGTCACTACATTACTAATAATATCTAGTAAGATTGCCCCCACATTAGTAATAATACAGTGGTTCTCAAACTTTTTTAGTCGAGCCCCCCTGTAATCAAACACTCCCTAATTGCAGAACATGTTACTTAAGTTTGTTATCTCGTATGTACATGTGTGAGATGTACCGTTGAGAGATGATTTGAGTTTGAGTTTATTAAAGAAGAGTTTCAGTCATTGAGAGCGTTTCGTTTACCTCACGCGAGCGCTGGAAACAAGCGTATGCTTTTTGTTCTAATATAAATCCTTTTGAAATAACTCCATTAATAAAGGATCAAACTGTCCAAGATTGTGAAACTGTCCAAGTGAATGTTTAGCGGAAATAAAACCCTCACAGACTGAAGGCGATGCTTATCGATCATCATCTTATTGTCAGGCTCAAAAAACATAGCAGACAAACTATGAGCTGTGCCCATTTCACATCTTGAAATGTATTTTAGCGTGAGAAAACGGGTTTGTAGCGTGAGAGATCACTCAAATGCGAGAGTCAGCTGATCTCTGTAGTTTCGCTCGTGACGTAAGTATGGATGAGGATGCCAAAGGCATTGTGGGAAATGTAGTTTTCCCCCCCGTTTTCGTTACGTCCGCGCAATGGCAGAGATGGGCGATGACGTCAGCGCGCAGCGCTTGGTAAACAAATATGGCCGCCGGCTTCGGCCTAGCTCCGGAGCTCTTACACCTCTCATACGGCCGTTACCGGACTTCGCGGCGGTTTGCATTCGCTTCATAAGACGCACCAACTTTTCCCCCTCAGTTTTGGGGAAGAAAAAGTGCGTCTTATGAGCCGAAAAATACGGTACTTAATAACTCTTAAAAAAATAAGTCAAGCTTCAGTGTTGGAGGGTTTAAGGTAGTGTGACATATACATCAACCCGAATTTGGGGTCATTTCATATTCTTCTCCCCTCTCTCCCTGCTTCTCTTCCTGCCTACAAACTGCCCTGTGTAAAAATGGCAAAAAAATAAATAAAATAAAAATAAAATGTTGTGATGATATGTTGAATTTTCTTGATGTAATGCAGAGAGCCTGCTAGCTAGAAACCCTTCATTTTGACTTCATGACTCTTAAATCCATTATGGCTTTTTATCTCTTGGTCATGTCCCATAAAAGGAAATGTGACTATAATTAGTTTTTTCAAAATGACCATCCTATAATACTGGTTATATGACAATGCATTTAAGTCAAGAAAACTTTAAAGCTCAGAGACAGACATTCTCTTAAAATTCCACAGTTTCCCAGTGTCACGAAAGACACTGTAGTAAATGCTTGTTTATTTAGGCTTGAATCATTGAAGGCTAATGGATCCCTTGATGTGTTCATCATGTGTCTCTGTTCTGAAAAGTCACCTGTTCCTGACCAGCTTTTATTTATTTATTTTGTTTTGCATCCTTTCTTTACAGGAGTCTCTTGAAATCAGTTGAAGAGGAGCTGCATCAGAGGTAGAAAGCATTGCTGTGTTTGTGTCCTTCACTCCCGTGCTCTCTCGCAGCTCTTATCTTCGGCAGCCTCTCTCTCTACCTCTACGTCTACCTCTCTCTGCATTGCTGGTTTTCCATATGATCAATATTTGATGTGACCTAACCTTGCCCTTTTGTGCTTGTCCGAGTGGAACCAAAGGATGATTTGCTTGCAAATGCTATGTGTGAGATTGTTGTTATCTCTGCCATAGGATTCATTTTCTATTCCTTTGGGAAAGATTAACCAGTTAGTGCCTCAAAAATGATATCTATCCATGCATGTCTAGATTTATTTCCAAACATCTGTCTAGTCAGAATAATTGTACAGTCTTTAAGCAAGTAGGCTGGATGAAAACCGCAACAGGATTGGAACAAAACAGCAAAAGTCTTTAAAAATTGCGTATGGCCTCGAAGAAACACTTTTTGAAAAAGGCTAATTCGATAACCATTATTCAAAATCTTTCATGCATGTTAGTGTAATCCTATTTTTATTTTTTGTAAGCTGAAAACGACTCGATGATCATAGCACCGGCCATAGTTTTAGCTCCTCCCACTGACCAATCAGAATAATCGCTAACACAGCTCACATCTATGTAGAGAGTTCAATATCAATGAAGAAATTTATTTAATTTACTTTGAATTAGTTTATTACTGGTAAAATTAATTTATCAGCAGTGGGTCGGCAGGGGGTGTGGTGAAAGCATGAGTGTGGGAGGAAGAGGTGAACGGTGTGTTTTTGCGAATGCTTAAAATAGGTGATTCAATGACGTTTTTACGGTTAATTTTCTATTTTTAAAGTGATTAACCATATAATGATAATATAGAGGGCTCAAATTATAAATGCTTTAAAAATATGACAATAAGGCACCTTTAAAGGAGTTCACAAATGTTTAAAGTATAATGCATATGCCCCACCACACCCTTAATAATGTATCTATGCAACAGATCTGTGTTATGCTTTCTTTGGATGCACATTCACACAGGATGTCTTTGTAACTGAATGAAAAATTCCATATATGTCACTTATATTGTAATTTTGATATAAATATAAATAAAGAAGCAAATACATATTTTTGTGCAGTTAAAGCAGCAAAGAGCAACCTGTGTGAATGGCTCATTAGCTCATACCTAATGCAACTGATAATCCTCAATGAATGAGCACCACAACCTTCTCAATCCTCATTAGGGGGCATGAGGCACATTTGGAGGATGATGATGAGGGTGAAGATGATGGTGATGATCATGATGATGAATTGCAACAGTAAGTTCCTCTGATTAAATAGCCGATCTCTCCCTGCTGCTTAAAGGTTAAAACACTTTATGATCAAGATGCACTGGCAACCTTATGACATATGCAAATGCATAATGCATTTCTTTGTGACTCATCTGAATAAATTTACTCTTTTTATTTTTTGTCGCATACTATTTTTTTTATCGTTGACACTATCATTTAATCGTAAAGGTTGCCAATGTATCATGAACTGTTCTCCTTTCATTCATTTCCACTCTGGACACACCATCTCTTCTTCCTTCTGTCAGAATGTTTTAAAATATCATTTTGCCATAAATTGTTCTTGGCTTTAAATGATTAAAACCAGATTTTTACCTACTTTTTATTCACCATCAAATAAAAAATCTGATTACTCACTGCCAAAATTTGGCAGTTTTGTGCTTTCTATATTTGTGCATATGGTAAACTGCTAATCTGTAGCTCCATTGAAGGCAATAAGGGTTCACAGGTTTGTGATTTGAGGGTGAATAAATATTCTTTGTATGCAATGGTGCATGAGTGTTTCTCATCTGTTTTCTGTCTTCTATCCCTTTGTTGTTGGTCCAGTGTGAGATGAAACACTGAGGTGGATTAATATTGTGTTAATGGCTTATTTGTTTTCTGCATAATCTAAATTGAATCTCTGCATCGTTTCAGCAAGAAAAGTTCCACCATGAGACCGAAGTTCCCTCCACCTCTTCCTCCAAAGGTGAGAATATATATATATATATATATATATATATATATATATAT
>SRMA01025112.1:0-15047 GCA_007224835.1 Danionella cerebrum
CCCTCCTGTCCTGATGTAATTAATGAAAACTGTAAATAAACAAATAATGTTATAAATTCACACCTTCCATCCAGAGAAGGAAACTACATACATTACATTCACTCCCCTGGAGATAACAGAACTGTCTAGCTCAAACAAAGCACCTACCCTCTCATGTGGTGGCTTTTAACAAGACAAAAAACGAGGAAGGCAGTCATTAATATGCAAACTAATGGACAATTAGAGAGACATTGAAGGTTGGAGTGAGATCCACAGCTACTTCCAGAACCTAGCTGAGGGATTTAACAGCCAGACAAAATGTGCATTAATTCAAGTCAACATTGTTTGATAAAATCATCTTTAATTCAAGGAGAAATCCTTACACTTGCAACAAAATTAACCCTTAGAAGTCTGGGACCTTTTTTTACCATTTTAAAATTTGCACTGCTTTAAAAACATTTCGGAAATGTACAGAATTTACAACAGTTTTTATATTTAATAACAACAATTAAAAAGGTTGAGCCACAATAAAAACTCATAAATCCCCACAAAAAGCAAATACAAGATCAAAACAATTTGAAAAAAAAAAAAAAACAGGCAAACCTCTCTTCAACCTTATAAACTGCAATTTTTGTTCCACTCTACTTTGTTTTACGCTAGAACTTTAAAATATACAAGCCATCTCAAGGGTATTGTACTTCCAAGGGTTATTCCTTCTTTTGACTAATTTCACTAGATGGCACTAATCTGGGGACTGTAGAACAATTGTGCATTTTAATTAGAATTACTACACGTTAATTGAAACCTACACGTTATGTTCAAATATAAAAAAACTACACTTTTTCAAATGTTGGACGGTTGATCTCCTCATTTTGTCTCTCCAATGCTGCTCAGATGACCATTCGTATGAGCACGCACCCGAACATGCAAGTTTAAAAACAATGGAACAGCATTGAATCCACACTAGTCTAAAGGCCTCAAGTTTCATGTTACAATGACAAGGTTGAGAGTAGGACACATCTCACAGTTTCATTTGCGATTTTGCACAGGAAAGAAATCCTCTCTTTTCTCCACATTTTTATCAAACAGGTCCCTTGGCCGCCAACAGTTTAAAACGCTCAACGATTTTTTTTCTCTACGTGTTCTTCTCTATCATCTTCGTCTTTCCCGTATCCCAGTGCATTAAATTTTCCTTTATCTTGAAGAAGAGCACCCTGCGGAGAGCAAACCGAAGATTTGGATTTGGATTCGTACCAAAACCTCCTCCTTGAGCAGGTCTCAGACTGCTTTTTTTCAGTCCACTTTTGGTCTGAATTTTAGTTTGGTTGTTGCTTTCTCACCTGCCTAAATGAACTCAATGAAAAGTGAAAACGAACTCTAGTTCGATTGAATCGAACTGAACATGTCAGTTGGGACTGCACCCTAATAAATGGTGAATTATAGTAAAGGTCAAATGCTGAAATAAAAAAAAATAACATTTGTACCAAACATTAAGAACCACAATAATGCAATACAAGAACACACAAAATATAAATATTATCATAAATCCCTTAAACATACTATTTACCTGAACCTCCATCACACCTGCAGCTCTCTGAGTTCACTAGAATCTACAGGTCATCTTGTCTTAACGGTTCTTAATCCGCTGCAAGGAACAAAATGTGAGCAATTTTTCTCTCTTTGTGAGATCAGTAAAGGTACCTTCCACATTGACCAGATGAATGTGTCTCAGGAGACCGGAAGGAAAGGTGTTGTCTCCTCCATTTTTGTTCTGTACTGTGGGTTTTAAAAGCTAGCGTTGTCAAAGCATCCTGATGGAGAATTAGATCCTGTCCATTTGATTAATAACAGATGTAGGTGCCTGAGAGAGGTCGGAGGTCACTGCTGCCATAGCAACCCTTAGGTGTGATGTATGTAAGCGTGAGGGGGAGGGATGGCTGGGGTCAAAGTGCACAGGTCAATCTGCATTTCGAAACAAAGAGCCAAATAAAGGGCCACCCACTCAAAGCACTGTTGCTTTCCTCTGGACGATCAATAAGCGCTGCTTCTGCTTGGACCCGGTCAAGCACAGGAAGCTTGTTTTTAAATGAAACGCATTAGTGCTGGATCAACAATAACCTACTGGTAAACTCAGTATTGGCAATCTCATTAGAATTATTACATGATTAAACTGGTAAAGTCACACTATTAAGTGGTTTAACCCTCATCTTGTTTTAGCTTTCTGTTATCATCATCCCTTATGTTAACGGGTCTGTATTTAAACCGCCATAAATGCACTAAAACAGTAAACCATCATAGTCCAATTTCACACTTCCATGTTCGTCTCTTCTGGTATAGTTTCTGGCAGCCATGTAAGTTTTAGTCTTAAGTCTTTACGTACCTATGCGTTTTTTCTTTTGCATGCAGTAAATCTTTAGGCTCAATTATTTTGCCACATTTTAGTCATTTAAAAATGTCATTTTAGTCGACGGAAATCAAAATCATTTTAATCACCAAAAAAAAAAAGGTTTTAGTCAATGTACATTAGAATTTAGTTGATTTAAAAAATCTTTTAATAAGTTAATTTAACTTTAAATATTTAAAATTGTGTTTCTAAACCTGAATGAATACTACATTTCACATTGTGACATTGATGATAGGGAAAAAAGTGTGTTTCTCAGGTGTGTTAGCAGCAGAGGTTAAATAGTGATGAAATAGCATTTCATCGTTTCCAACCACCAAACCCTTTTGATGATGCTTCCGTCACGATCCCCAAATAGAACAAAATTTCTCATGTATGTCACCCGGGGAGTTGGGACTGCAGGACGCGCTGTGTTCTGTTGAATGTGTGAGCACGACCGGACAAGGATAATAAGTGGTAGTGGATACTTTATATTTTTGATGACAGATTACAGCCACTAATCAGAAATGTCTTGAATGTGTAACCGTGCACCCATTAACATTTTCGTCCTCTTGTTTTCATCAACAAAAGCTAACAAAAGTTTGTCGTTACGTCTTGTTATCCTTCATCAGAAGTGCTGTTAACACCCGCGGTGTGGATCGTTTTTATTGTGTAAATTTTTTGTGTTTTTTTTGCGACTTTTACTGAATTTGTGCACACCCACTCGTGGAAAAAACAGCTCTATGAGGCATGTTTCATACTTCATATGAAAGTTAAACTTATGAGTTTTATTTGCAAAAGAATTATTGCTCTATCTTCTGTGGTTCCAGTTTTACCGGCATTTGCAAATGGGATCGCTGGCGCCGGGTTAAACTCGGATTCTCATTTTAACATAATAATAAAGGTCCTCCCGCTTATTCCCTTTCAGGGTCACGGGGGTCTGTCGGTGCCTATCTCCAGCACACTTTGGGCGAGAGACGGGGGTATACCCTGGACAGGTCGCCAGTCCATTACAACCTCACATGTGCCTAGACATGCTGGTTTTTTGTTTGGTGCAGATTGTCATGTCCCATGTCCTTTTCTCCCTTCTCTCTAGTGCCCTCTCCTGTCTCAGTTCTCTCCCTCCAGCTCCCGGCTGGTTCTAGCTTTTCACTGTGTGTGCATTTTCATATGTGTCCCTCTGCCCTGCTCCTCGCTGTTCCCCGTGTGCCCTGTTCTACCCTTGTTTCTCAGTCTTCCTCCCTCATCCCGGGTCCCTTGGTTTTCCTAATTTCCTCCTCCCAGGTGTTCTTGTTTCTCCTTTAATTCTCCATTTCTCCACTTCGTTCTTTTGCATAAAATAATTACTGCACAGATTCTCTCCTGAACTAAAATCATGCCGTGTGAAATCCTCTGCTGTTGATCTCTCTTCTTCTGTCCCTCTGGGAGACAGTACAGCTTCTCGTTTTGTTCTCGAGCACCGTCTATTGTTGGCTTTCCCAGCTGAAGACACATGACCAGACGAGCCAATCACAGTGTTTTGCGCACAGTGAAAACTAAAAAACGGCTCTACGTTTCTTGAAAAATTACGCAGCGTTTTTTTTTCCCCCGCCTGGTGTGTATAGTTACATAGGATTGTGTAATTAAGGCTAACGATTTACTGCATGCAGTAAAAAAACACACAGGTGTGTAAAGGCCTTTACTTAGTATCTTATACACTGGCACCCTTTGGGGGCTGCCCACAAAAGGAGTGGTAAGTTCAAAGCATGATCAGATAACAGAAGACTGTAAATCAAGTAACACCCAGAGGACCCAGAAATTCCACCAGCCCCCAACAAGGACAACATACATTGGCTGGTATTATGTAAAAAAAGTGTTTCACTATCTTATTAAGCAATTCTCTGTGAATCACAATCATTACGTGATGGATCTTAAATACCAAATACAAAGTTAAACACATAACTTTTGGCTGCTGTTAAATGGAGGAAAAGCATAGCTTACAAAAGATGTTACAGTTGTAATCCTACAGGCCCTTGGCTCAAGTCCACACTGGAGTCATTTTTTTGGGAAGGACTTCAGTCACACCGTGGTGTCGGCTGTTATTCTCTTCACTGCTAGCGCGATGAGAAGAGATGATGCTCTAATTGTTTTCAGCACTGTATTTCCAAAATGGATTGCAATGTAAAGCTATCTCTGCCGTCTGATTGCTTTTTATTTGTTGTTATGCAAAGTATGTTTATTAAGTTTGTATTACATTTTTTCAATATTAATTAATGTGTTTCACTACAGTCTAATGTATTAGATTGATCCCAGTAAAAAATGTACAACAGATTGCAACATGAAAATCTTCATCTTGTAAAATTGGAATGGGTGTAATCCTTAAATAACTATTTAGCAGTTTTCATTTTGATTGGTTTTCACAACAGACAGTTCAAAGTTGATGCAGCAATTTTATTTGCAATACAAATGTTTATAAAAATAAAACATAACCTGGGTTTTCTTGTAAATAAAATCTAATAAATAAATGTACCTTAAACAATGTAAAGCAATATTTTGATCTAAACAAACTACAAATCTAAACACATTGCAACAAGTACTTCATCTGAAGTTAGTCTAACTTTTGATTACATGATCAAAGTCATCTCAC
The DNA here is from genome assembly GCA_007224835.1 of Danionella cerebrum. NCBI lineage: Eukaryota > Metazoa > Chordata > Actinopteri > Cypriniformes > Danionidae > Danionella > Danionella cerebrum. The sequence continues at coordinate 4,986 of SRMA01025112.1, forward strand.
CAGAGCCTAAAAAAGAACATGAAATAGTAACAATCAATAGAACATAACATATCTTTTTATTGAAGCTCTGTTCTTTTGGTGTTTGTTGAGTAAACGTAGTTGCATTTCACATTTTAACTTCCAGCGAAACACATTAGACTTGCAAGTTTGATTTTGGAGACGCTGTTTTGCAGTTTGAGAGTTGTAGTATAGTTTAATGGTGTCACTTCTGTATCAGAAGTGCGGATAACAAAATAAATTTTCTGAAAACCTGACATATGGTGAATTTTTACGTATTACATTATACGAACTGTACAAGGACTTAAATATATTTAGCTGTAATACATTAACCTTTTAAAAATGTAAACACAAGGGATTCTGGCTTGTAAGGGTGCATAGAGCCTAAAGACTGCATCTGGGCATATAGAGGGCCATCTTCAGGCAGGAAGCGTCATTGCATCAATATTTCCTCAACCCATTCGATGACCACCCTGCTGAGAAGCCCTCCATATATTCATTGGATCCTCAATTCAGAACAGTGTGTAGAGGCCTTAACTTTTAAATGTTCAACACCAGAAAATTCCACTGCATGATGCAGATCGTTTCAGTGCACTTTCCAAGTCTTTCCTCTGCATTCAATTTTTTGTTTATTTATTTATTTTTGCATGCGTTTTGATGAGGCTTTATTTTCTGACTAGACAGAGTAAGAGCGATGTACAAAAACCTATTGATTTGGTCATGAACACAAGACACAATCTGACTGCTCTGTGATATTTTTAAAAACTTGGGGCGCCCTCTTGTGCTTTCCTCACAAATAATGCCTTTGATTTTATGATCCATTTACAGATGCTTCAATTGTGGCGGCACCAATCATCACGCCAAAGAATGCCAGCTGCCGCCTCAGCCTAAAAAGTGCCATTTTTGCCAAAGTGTCTCCCACATGGTGGCCAACTGTCCAATCAAAGCACAGCAGTTGTCCCCAGGATCTCAGGGCAAATCAACCACCTCAACAGGAGAGGAGGAAGACCTGAGAGATGCCGCCTTAATGACGGAGGGCTCAGATTAGCAGAGGAACGTCTTCAGGGAAGCCACCAAATGCACCAATCAGAATGTTGAGTGGAAGGCTGCTTTTCAAGTCGACTCAGGTTTATTTTTATTTTTAACAGCAGGAATGAATGTCATGTCTCAGGTTTGTATTTAGTGAAATTATGAAATCAAGGTGATGTGAATAATGACTGACCATCTTTATTTATGGCCACCAGGCTGTAACATAACTGTATCAAAAAGAAAATGTCTGTTCTAGAGGGAGAATCTCAAAAGATTTGTCAATTGAAACTACAGGTTTTCAGGATTGTTTTGAGAATTCTACTTTTGGCTTAAATGTTGGTCGCAGGGTTTTGTGACTGAAATGTGAGAATCACTTTTTTCTGCCTTCACCAGTGATATGTCTTGATTCTGTACAGAAACAATCAAAACAACGATGTTTACAATAAGTTCTGAATGTATGTATCTCTGTGTTTACCATCAAGGATCTCTAGTCAAGATTTACCAGTATGTTTGATAAATCATATTTTGTTTGAATAATTTATTTGCGCATAATCCGCAAGCTCTTTAAGTGATCCGTGGATCCTCTGCCATCATTAGATAAGAGAAGATTGGTGAGGTGACCATCTTAAATGTACTTGAAATAGCGCATACTCTAGTCTGAGGAAACTGAGCGTATTCCCAGCAGATGCACCTGATTTTATGACATTTAAAACAAAACACAAATGATGCCAGATCTTCTTCCAAGAGAATTTTAAAAATTTTGTTCCTTGGTTTATTGTAAATAATAAATGTAAATGTGTTTTAACTCACTGGTATTTATTTGTAGACACAGAACTCTTGCAAGTCTCAACGTATTTTGTTTATATTCTAGTCCAGCATTCTTAAATCTGAAATATTGTGTGTAGGACAAAGCCATTCACAGTGGTTGGGGCAAAAAAACATGAGGGAGTTACTGTAGCTAAGGATCATGAGTAAATCAGAGAATTCAACTTCAGCTAAACGTGTTTGTGATAAAAAAAAAAGCAAACTGGACAGTTGTGTTTATAAGTTTCCATACACTGGCAAATTGTTTTATTCCTTGGCCATTTTTCTGAAAATACGAGTGACAAAATCTTTTTTTCCACTTGTGGTTCGGTGAACCCATTTATTGTCAAACAATCGCTTACTCTATAATTTTTTTTTTATCATAATGTCAACTTTCCAACTGACGCTGATCAAAAAGTTTAATCTCTTAATATTTTTCCTCTTTAACATCTATGATCGCCTGAAGCCTCTTGAGGTAGTTGTTATTGGCTTTTTTATCGTCTCTGTTGGTAAAGCAGCCCATTCTCATTGGCAAAAAGCTTCTTTTTGCTCTTCAAAATTTTTGGGCTGTGTTGAAATAACGACACCAGAATCGTTCAATTGATCTTGAGGTCAAGATTTCAATGGCCACTCCAGAACCTTCACTTTGTTCTGGTGTACCCAATGACAAGTGGATCGTTGTCGTGTTGGAATGTCCAGTAATGTTTTCCTTCAGTATCCTTCAAAAACATGCTGCATTCATCTTCCAATCAAGTTTCCTGTGCCTTTGGACCTTAAACATCCCCAAAACATCAGTGACCATTGGGCATTCTGTCCAATATGAGCGTTTCACAGCAGGGGATGGTTTCTGTTCATCAAAGATATTCTTGACGAAATGTAGCGTTTTTGACTCTGACCAAAATGTCCAATTTTGGTTTCAGAAGTTTGAGCTTGTCTCTGAGCTATTTGGTTTATTGTAAGCAGCTACGTTGTGACATTTACATAATAATGCCTTTCTTTTGGCAACTGGATAATGCAACCCATTTTTTTTCCAGCGTCTCCTTATTGTGCTCCTTGACACAACCACAACACGTTTTTTTCAGAGAGCCCTGAATTTCATCTGAAGTTGCTTAAAATTTTGCTGGCAGTTGTAGCAGAAATGTTGGTTTCAATAGAATCCCTTCAATAGAATTTCTTCTTCTTCATCAGCGGTTGAACACTGCTGATTGGCATTCCCAGTTCCTTGGATTTCTTTTTATATTCCTCTCCTGTTTTGTACAGTTCAACTTTTCCTGTAGATGCTTTTACGGCACTTTTGCTTCCCCCATTGCTCAAAACAGTCAGAGCATCACTGCATGAAAAAGGCAAGGGTCTATTAGGAGCCCAGAAACTCACAAACATTGCTTCCAATTAAACCGGTAGAGGTGAGAATGGTTACCTTCACCAGTCCCTCACACCCTTTTGTGGCCGAAATCACCAGGGTGTGGTGATCAGCATCGTTTTGAAAGTTTCTGTTTTCATTATTATTCAAAAAGAGTAAACAAAGTTGTTTGACAATAAAGGCTTTTGTGTTATTTGCTGAAACATATCCAATAATTCTGAATACTTGCAAAGGTATGTAAACCCATTAGCACACCTGGATATACAAACACACACACAAAAAAAAGAATACGCAAACCACTGGTTCACAAGTCAGTTCTTTCTGACGACCTCTCGCATTTAAAGTGTTGTTGCATGAGAGTAGGTATTAGATTAGAAGGCCTCAATCAGGCTTTTTAGAGAGGAGAATGTGATTTTGTTCTTATTGTTAAGATAATGTTAAATATTATCATTATAATGTATTTTAATCTTTATTTAAAGTCAGAACAAGCCTTGTAACTTGTGTTGAATCTATACAAATCTACCTCAGGGTGTGCTGAAATGTATTAAGTGGACAGTTCCACGGTGCATTGTCAGTTTGTGTGCGTGTGTATGGTTTTATTTTTCTAGGCTTCATGTATTTAATTGTCTAAACTGCATTTGCTACTCAGGATAAATTATGTTCAATTAGACTGTGTGATGGAGCTGTTTTTTTTTTTCCTTTCGAACACTGAGGTGAAAAACTGTTGTGTATGAAATGTAATGTAATGATCATTGATGCTTGTGACTTCATAATTTTCTCAGATGTTAATTTTGTGTTCATGGATTCTCTGGGCTCAAATGGTAGATTTGGATCTTATACTCTTCTGAATGCCATGCTATCAAACCATTCATAAGAGCAAGTGGGTACCTACTCCTGTATGTGTTCAGTTGGTCCAATTTATGCAACGAAATGCTGTGTATTTAAAATAAGTAGATTGTATTTCTGTAGTGCTCTTCACTGAGATCAAAGAGTATTGTCCATAAACGACAGTTTATACAAATAGGCCGTGGTCAAGATTTAAAGCAATCAAATATACGAGACAATACACCTGTTGGTTTGTGAGACCACTTTGAAAACTGGACTGAGGGTTTGAGGTCATGTGGGGGCTTGAGGTGGGTTAGGGAAGGGTTTACTGATCATGCACAGCATTTAAACTATTTGAACTCCTTTCTGCAGTACGTCTAGTAGTGGCCAATGTCTATGTTTGAATTTGATTGCCAGTAGGTGGAGTAGGGGTCTACTGAGCCATATGAATGGTGGTGAAATGTGGTACCAATTTTCACTGTTTTTTTTTCACTGTTTCATTGCAGTTTACAGATTTTTTTAGTGTTGTGTGAAGACCAAAGAATGTACCTCCAGTGGACATGACACAGCAACACTCAAGTCAATCAAAAGGGCATTGTGCCCAATATGAGTTTAAGTGGAAACAAGAATAATTTCGTTTAATAAATGCATTTTATTATTGCAGCTGTGCACATTCTCGCTTTTTTTAATACCTCACAGTTTGGGTACACCTTCACATACATGATACGGGGCCACACTTCAAGGAGACAAAAAGAGGTTGACTTGGCAGATACACTGTAACCAAAATGATTTAAGCTTAAACCCTGTTAAGTTGTTTATAAATTTAGACTTTAAGGAGGTGCAGTTTCCACCTTTATTGAGGGGGCAACGTTAAGCACACAGATGTTTGGGGCCAATATGTCAAAGTTTGTAGAGATGCATCTTCAAATTACACTTCCAGAGGAGCCGTTAAATTTATGTTAGTGTTAAACTCAAACAAAATGTTGATCAATGAGAAATTCATAAGATTTTTTTGGCGAGGTCTGAGGATGACTGAATTTGGAAAAGAATCAGATTCACAGACTGGGAGGAGTCCGAAAGAGTAGGTTTTCAACCTAAATCTAGAAATATCGATTAAATTTAGCTCTTTTTACCACAAGGTGTTGCTGCCGCAGAACTTGTGCAGACATTCAAAATGGCCAGACTTATCATGAAGCTCAGAACATATTGAAACCAACTTTTTTTTTTTTTCATAAAATGGTCTGGAATTCAGATGAAAAGACAATATTTTTATCTCTTGACCACTAGGGTCACTGTGCTAAAACTCGGTTTGACTCAGATCAAAGTTATAATAGTGTTAAAGCTAGCAAAAGATATTACCCTGTTCCTTGATATAATTATATATTTGATCACAAGGTGGTGCTACTACAAATCTAGTTAGGTACCTTCAGAACATTTTTTTTTGTAAAGATATGTCAACGCATTTGTACAAAATGCAACTTTTGATTAAATTCATGATATTCAAATGGACCATGACGTACATAAAATGGAGACGGTTCAACTCGGCATGATGGTTTGAAGTTTAAACATAGTGAAATGCAAAAAATACAAATTTGTATATTCCTGATCCCTAGTGGGCACTATGCTGAAACTCGGCAGGCATCCTCAGGTCATAGATGTTACAACATCCACCAAATTTGGTGTTGCTATAGTAAAGCATTATTGAGCTACAGCCTTACCCCCATTTTGGCGAGTGTTATTATTGTTCACACCCCAACGCTTTGTCGAAACAAATTGAATTCCTTTTAGTCAGTGTAGTCAGAGGACAGTCTGGAATACATTTGGTGCCAATTTGATTATTTAAGTTTAAGAAGAGTTGCAAAAGTATGTTTTGATGATAAATAACAAACAACAATGTCATAAAGTCAACAGAATTGGTCTGAGCCAATATTTAAACAGAATCCCGAATTTGTCTCTGGACCATAAAGTTCAAAAGTTATTAGCATAAATATAATTAGTGGTGGCTATATAATGGCCAATTGTATCATTCATTCATTTTCCAACCCACTTATTCCCTTTTTGGGAAACCGGAGTACCCGGAGGAAAACTATGCAACCACAGGGAGAACATGCAAACTCCTTCCAGGAAGGTCACTGGTGAGCCTCAAACCAGCAACTTTCTAACTGGAAGGCCACAGCGCTACCCATTGCGCCACTGTGCCGCCACCTGTATCACTGTGTCAAATTTCAGAACTTTCCTGCTAGCAGTTCATAGTCACAAAATCGGAAGAGAAATATAATAATAGGAAGAAGTTAAATTCGAGGTTAAAGGCTTAAATTCACCACAGAATCAGGGTTATGAGTTAGAGGGTAAGCATTCAATGAACGCTTTAGATAGAACTAACATGGACCAGCAATATTTACCAGTTAGACAATGGGAACGAGCTTTATTGCCTGGTGTGCATGTGTTTAATCATTTATTTTCATGGTAATCCAGCGCAGACAAAAGGTTCACAAAGAACAAACAGTTACAGATATTTTTCCATGAATCTATAGGGATGTAACAGAAATTATTTGAAATAAAGAGCTACATAATATATAACTAAGCATATGTACTTTGTTTAAACATGTAGAAGATGTAAAACTAAATCCCAGACTGTACATTAATTGTTTTCAAAAATATATATTTAGAAACAAATACAAAATAAGTAGTTGTGGAAATAGCTTAATAAGAAAATGAGACATAAAAAAATAAATTGTTAATGTAGAAGTAACTTTTAATATTTATTATTTTATTCAACGTTCTACATGCGTTTTTTTCATTCATGTTCTAACCCGCTAATTCCCTTTCAGGGTCACAGGGGTCTCCAGCACACATCAAACGAGAGGTGGGGGTACCCCCTGGACTCCAACGCAGACCATTCATTTATTGAAGCTATTATTTTACTTATGTTTATTCTTCTGTTTATGTCATAACAAACAGGGTAAGAGTCAGTGCTGTACAGTGTTTATTCACAGGTATACAGTTCTGTGAAAAAATTTGGACACCCTATGAAAATCTGGCTGTTTCATCTCTTAATATTGGACAATATTAGAAAGTTGGAATAATGGAATAATATTAGTATTATTATAAACAATACAGAGAGATTAAAATAATACCAAACCAAACACTAAACATTACATTAAAGATTTCTCAAGATCTTCTGTAAATGTAATTCCACCAGATGCATATTCCAGCTGTTGTAAAGTTTGAACACTCTCACCCACAATTGTCTCCCACGTGATAAGTAGATCATTACTCAGCATTTTGAACATGTTCAAACCTCAGACATTTATTTTGGTGTGCTCTTTATTGTTCAAGTGAAAGTGAGCCTCATGATAAGAGCAAAAAGGCAAAAAAGTTCCTCTGAAATTACATTTTAAAAGCTGCTTCTCAAATAAGAAAAAGAATGCACAAACTTAACTTCCATGGGAGGTGTGCAAGGAGGAACCCTCTCTTTAAAAAAGCATCAGGTCCAGACTAACGTTTGCCAAAGAGAATGTTGACTAAGATCAGGACTTCTGGAAAATTGTTCTCTGGACAGATGAGCACAAAGTTGAACTTTTTGGACACTGAAAAGAGGACATTTTTGGCATAAATCAAATACATCCATTCAGAGAAACAACCTCATACCAACTGTGAAGTATGGAGGTGGAAGTATGATGGTTTGGGGCTCCTTTGCTGCAGCAGGTCCTGACCAGCTCACTATAATAGAATCCACTATGAATTATACTGTGTATCAGGGAACCTGAGGAACATATGAGACCATGTGTCAGAAAGTTAAAGCAGAAGCGGAACTGGTCGATGCAACATGACAATGATTCAAAACACATCAATAAATCAACCAAAGACTGGCTTAAGAAGAGACTAGTGCATGGCTATAAGAAGAGTCTCTCTGCAGTTATTTGAACCAAAAAAGATATACAGAAGATTGATGTTAAAATACCTGCATATGAAGCGTCATAAGGCTGCATGCATTTAAACGAGAGTCACACCGCTTTCTGTGCGGGAGAAGGCAGATACCCCGGAGTGCTCCCTGTGCACTCTCCGGAGCTCGCGCTCGCCTCACCACCAATTTTAATTATTTATTTTGATGTACCATTTTTAATAAAAGCCCTTGAACAGTGTCTCTCTCTCCATCCCACTACAAAACAGAAATTGTGTGCTAACTTATTCACACGACTGTGTATGTATGTACAGTACCTTTCAAAAGTCGCCTAGAAGTTTCCTTATCTTTGAAGGAAAAACATTTCTTCAATGAAGATAATCAGAAATACACTCTGTATAGTAGTAATGTATACACTGTTATATGCAGTGAAATTGAACCTCTCTGGCCATAAGCATAGACAAGGTGAGGACAGGCCAATGTTGAGAGGTAGGATTTAAGAAAGAAACAGAGAAATGGGAATACACTAGCCTCACAAGAACTACCACCTGCTATAGCCTGTTGTTAGTGGCAACAGTCAGAACAAACTCTGAACAACAAACCAGAAAGATGGATGAAGGCAGAGAGAGAAGGCGTTTCTACCAAAAAAGACTTCATGTAACAATCTTAAAACATAGGATAGTGCTTTTATTTTTCTAAGAGGAGCAGGATGAGGCACAGTTATGCTCAATGTTGGGTTAGTTACTGAGAAAAAGTAACCAGTTACAAGTTACAACTCAGTTGAGGCCTTCCAGGTTGACGGTTACTGGTTCAAGGCTCGTCGGTGACCTTTCTTGGAAGGAGAATCCAATTCTCCCTGTGCTTGTGTGGGTTTCCTCCCTGTACTCTACTTTCACACATCATCTTAAAAACGTGCCTCAAGTTAAAAAGGATGAATGAATGATTGGATAAAAGAAAATCAACGTTGCCCCAACAGGTAAACTGAAAATATGATAAATGTGTTTCATTTAGTGTCTTCATTTAGACTTTCATGATGTCCACGGCACTCAGTTGTAATTTATAAATGATCGACGGGTGGTTATTTTAGATTTTTAAAGGCAAAAGAAAGTGAACCTTTGTTAGGCTGATGGGACGGAGGGCGACGGAAAACTTTCCTTTTTTTTAAGTCCACAACAGGCGTGTAACGAATATTATTATTGAGACAGTTTTGACTCCATGTGAGCGAGCGACGCGCATGCGCACATTATCACACACGGCTCAGCTGTGAGAAAGAGAAAGCGAGAGAGGGACGAGTGTGCGGTGCGGGTGCGGCGGCCTCACGCTTATGATGGCCGCAAGGGAAAGCAGTGTGGAGGAAGATCTGTTGAACTTGGATTAAGGTTTCGTTAAAAGGTGCTTTTTACGTGTTCGTAAGTGTGTCTGCTATGGTAGTCTTTGTTCGAGCAAGTGTGAGTCGTGCTGCCATGCGCAGGTGCATAACCTGGCAGCTCCTGAAAGGGGTTTGTCTCACAATAACGTTACACCAGATGTGTTTTTGAAGTATTATTCTGACGTCTGACGTATCTTCGACAAAGGTTATCACTGCTGAAATGTGTAAACTGAAGGGTAACGTTGAACAGTGGTGGGGCTAGAGACTGGAGGAAACAGCGGCGCTGTGTTAGCTCGGTATAGACAAAACGACAGGCCTTTAACAAACACATGACCGCTTCACAAACCCTCGATTGTTGTTACGGGATTTGTGCTGATGTGCCGCGGGCTGTTCAGTGTGGTTTTGTTGAGCTCATAGAGTGGACCGTTGGCTTTACCCTTTGATCGTTGTTTCCCAACGTCAACCAGTGTCCGCGCGCACGTGTTCCTGCGCAGCCGCGTTTGTTTACCAGTAATGAGCGGCGCTTTGAAGCTCTTCCTGAAAATGCTTTTAGAGGAGCCTTTTTTTTCCTATCCTAGTTTTTACCAAGTGATCTGATTTCTTGTTTCATCTGGGTCGTTTCTCAAGATAAACAATAAAAAGATCAATGTTGCCATGCGTTGTTTTATTGCACTTTTAAGTTGAAGTAAAAATGAATAAATAATAGATTTAATTGAATATAATCACCCATGCTTTTCTCTTTTTCAATGTTATTCACGCTGTTGTGATATTACA
>SRMA01025113.1:0-34863 GCA_007224835.1 Danionella cerebrum
CAGATTAAAAATAGGTATTATTTGTTTACTAAGAACATTCTGGTCTCGAGCTATTGAGCAGAGAAAACCGAATCCATGAATCTGCAGCTAACTTTACTGAACTGTGACGGGATCGATGATCGGCTGATATTCTTTCAATTTCACACCGCGATCGACCGGTAGCACCTCCGGTCGATCGTGATCGACATAATGAGCACCCCTGAACTAAACAGACTCAGACTGACAATTCAGATTGGTGCGTAGGAGTAGAGGACTGTGGGTGTCATATATCGAAGTGAACAAGTAAAAGGGAACTTAATGTGTTTTGACATTAAATGTAGCTCAATTTTGTGTATATAACAAACAGAACTCAAGTTAATAAAGAATCATTTTTGAGTACTGGTTACTTAAAAAGTAGGATTTAAGTTCACTCTCAGTCATGTGATCAAGTGAAGCTAGAAGCTTCAGAACAGGCTAATTGTGAATGTTTCAAGAGACACGTCCGCTGCTGATCTATTAAAAATTCTTCTGTTATGTCAGATTGTTAGACAGTTTGACTAATCATCAGTGGTGTCTCCATGAACTCATGAAACTCCAGTTTTTGCATCTTCCAGCAGAGGTCACAGTTTTACATCTTATTAGCTATGAATCACAAAGCGTCTGCTGAGGTGGATCATCAGACTGTAATTCCTCCACAGAGAATGAGTTATTCCCATCAGTTATGAATGACAGTAACACAAAGCTGGAGCTTGAGCGATTATTTACCTATTCTGTACATAACAGCCCTCGTTGTTTTCACTGTTTTAGAATGAAATGCGCTGCAGATTTGTGTTTGTCCCTAGTGACTCACTCTTGTTGAATTGAGAGAAACCAAATCTTCTAGTGCTCTTTTTGTCTGCTTCAAGAACTAGTATAAACCCGCTGTTATTGACAGAACATGTGCCAAGGACAAACACAGCGCTCTTAGTGGTAATACACCGCTGGATCTCGAAGAAAGCCATTAAGTGTCACAACACAGCTCTAGATCTTTAAAATCAATATCAAGAGACATTACGGGGAGCAGTTCTGCACTTTTTGTTAGCTGGATTTTCAGCTAGGAAAAACAGCAGTGTTTTGGTGTGTTCAGTTCTTATAATGTGAGGAGATGTGCAGTGTGGAGTGTAGTCAACTCAGGATACGCTTACAGTGTAGTTATTCTGCTTTTCAATAGCTACTCTCTGCTCGTGATTCTAATTGAGTAGCATCTGCTTGAGGTCGTTACTGGGGTCATCTGTGCACCCCACAATCAGTCAAAAGTCTATGTAGCAAAATGAGCAAAACCATGACCGAAAGACACAAGAGAATAAACTGTAGACCTTCCCAAAGCTTCAAAGGGCTATGGGACAATTTCTAGCAGCTTGGTTGAAAAAGGAACAACTGTGTAAGAGCAAGTGGAAGAGCTTCCAGAAAATGGAATGCTAATGATGGCTGTCAATACCTCTTGGAAGATCCTCCCCAAACGCCATACACGAGGAGCTAGTCAATGCCATGAGGGCTACCGTCAGTAATACACTAAGATATCATGGTTTAAAATCCTGTATCACACAAAAGGTTCCCCTCCTTCCCATCCTTTGTCCATATGTTGTTTCTGTCAGTTGTCCAGAAACTGACAGAAACTTTCTGACAGCAGTTCCAGAAACTGACAGAAACTTTCTGACAGAAGTTCCTTCTGGTACACAGTAGAATTCATGATGGATTCTATGATGGTGAACTAGCCAGGAAGGAACCCCAAACATCACACTGTCACCCCCATGCTTCACAGTTGGTATGAGTTTCTTTTCTTGGAAGGCTGTATTTGGTTTGTCCTCTTTTCTGTTATCCAAAGAGTTCAACTTTGCACTCATCCGTCCAACAATATTCCAGAATACTGATCTTGGTCAACATTCTTTCTGGCATATTTGAGTCTGGCCCTGATGTTTCTTTTGAAGAGGAAGGTCGCCTCCTTCCATACCCCCCAATGAAAGGTATACTTGTACCATCTTTCTAATTGTAAAGGCAGCACTTTCACATCAGCAGTAGCCAGAGCCTGCTGTAGGTCAAAGGATTATATTTTAGGGTTTCTTGTTACCTTTTTTAGCATTTTCCGGGACCCCTGCTATTGGGGTGAATTCGCTAGGACGACCAGACCTGGGGATGGTGGCAGTTGTTTTAAAACTCCTCCATTCTCCGGACGGTGGAACAACTGATATGAAAATTTTTGGAAATCCTTTTAAATTTCTTTCTAGACACATAATCTTCTACAAGTTTTTCTCTGAAGGATTGAGGAAGCTATTTTGTTCTCGCCATGCTACTCACTTTCGCTTGGTTTTCATTCATCAAATGCTTAAATGGGGAAAACCTCATTAAAAATACTGAATACTGTACTACTGATCATGTGCCCCTGGTGTGATGCACGTGTGTGATTTAGCCATTGAAAGTGGGCAAAAATTTGAAGGTGTTCAAATTTTTTCCTCAGCTAGAATATTCATTGTGTAAATTACATTCAGAAGATCTTGAAGGTCTTTAGTTTTAATTGTTTTTTTTGTATTACTTCAATCTCTGTGTATTGTTAATATTAGGATTAAATGTCCATATATTAAGAAATGTTACACAATAACCAGATTTTCATAAGGTGTCCTAATTTTTTAAAGATGAATGTATATAGTACAATTATTGAAAGTTAGAAATATCTGAAATTTGAAGTAAAAATATTGCAAATAAAGCACTGATTACATCCAATTAGTCCAAGAGAACAACATTTTCTTGAAGTTGAAATCGAAGTTGCTGCATTAGGACAAGGAGAATCTCTTCCATCTTAGAACATGTAGAAGAGACTACTTTTCAGGAATGCAGACGGTTGAGACAGTTCTGGGAGGTGATGATCGCCGAACCACTTAGGTTTTGGCTAGGAATTTTGGATGTTGTGGAATGAAATCTCTCTGTTGGTTAGTCCATTAATGGGCCCATTGATCCCCAGTCCTGGGGATCAATGCATTACCATTGCGCTGTGTAAACTTGCATGCATATTTACTCAATAAACGTGTTTCCATCATCTGAAAGTGCTAAAAATGTGGTAGAAGCAAACATAATAAAACAATCAAGATCTGTGAATAAACACAGCAAACATTGGATTTGACTCTTTAGAAAGTGAAGTCTTTCGTGGGGAGCTTCATTGAAGGTTGTGGCTTTAAGGTGCCCATGCAAATTGCTTCATCCTCCACTGTTTTTAAATGTGTCCTGGAAATACTGTGACATCACCCAGAGTTGTCTGGTAAAACTTAAAGTGGGTGAAGTCAGCCGGTTCCATCTAGGCAGTGTCACTTCTAGGTTACTTTCGTAACCCGCGTTCCCTGAAAGAGGGAACGCAGACGTCCCATAGTCGAGACATCAACGCTAGTCTGCGTCTCGACTGAAAGGGAATGTCTAGGTTACTTTTGTAACCCGTGTTCACTGAAGGAGGGAACTCAGACTAGCATCGATGTCTCGACTGAAAGGGAACTACCAGATAGCTGAGCTGGTATCCTGATATCAGAGCTAGTCTAGCTGTCGCTCCCTAACCATGCTCTTAAGTGGTAAAAATGAAGTTTACAGCAGGATGCAAACAGCTGCTTTAAAGCTGGGTTCTTTAGTGTGGAGTTCATTATTGGTTTCATAAGTGAGAGAGAGACAGAAGATTTCTCTGTTGAGAGAAAAAGAAAAGGATGAATCAGATAGAGAAATGCAGCACTGGATGCATCTTGACACATTTCCAGATGGTAAAATTACTATAATAAGCAGATAATTATAAACACTGAATAATTTATTAATACTCTTCGCATTATACATCCATTTATAATAATGTTGTATTCTCCGTCTAACTCCCAGACTAGTTACCCCCGTCCCTCAGTCTTCATTAGTGAAATGTAATGTTTTCTGGTGTATAAAGCTTCTCATACACGAATCGTGATCATATAACGGACTGAAGATGCTGCTTTATGAAAGTGGATGTGTGTTTGTCGCTCTGTGCCACAGGTTTGCTGTCAGTAAATGCTGAGCTGGATTTCGAGCTCTGTCGTGGGTATTTCCTGTCAGTGGAGGGGGCAAGGGGCAAACCATTGCTCAGTGATATCACGACGGTCATCATCAATATCACAGATGTTAACGACAACCCCCCGCTCTTCAACAGCAGCAGCTACAGTGCCAGGATCGCAGAAGACATTTCAGAGGGAGACACTATTCTACAGGTATCTTTACTCTCACTCAACATCCTGCGCAAAGCTTTTACTAACAAATCCTGTTAGCAGAGACAGGAAGTCGTCATAGTAAAGGGTTGCACCTAATTAGACTTTTTGGGCTATTTTAGAACATGTTCATCCATCGTTTTACATTCATCCACAAATATTTTAATACAAAATTAAATCTTACTCATATCTTATCGAAAATATTCCCTGTCATAGTGTGCTTGCTTCAGTCTGGATCCTGTGGAACATATACTTCCTGTTTACTTCCCAAGCAAAGTAATGTAGCTTACCACTGGACTAGCAGGTAGTAGGTACCGCATTTCAATCTAAACTTGCTTTATGAGTTTTGTACTGAAGCTCATGGCATTCACCCACCAAACAAAAAAAATAGATTATAGTGTATCCCATAATTATGAGATAAATTTGTAGTTTTACTCATTTGTGTTCAGCTGGTCCACGAACCACCGCAGCTCATTCTTCACTTACTCCCTGAGCTTCGATAATCTAAACTTCTTAATTGTTTAAAAGCAGACTCTTTCGCTAAACACTAACCAAAGGCATCCATTTGAACATATTTTGCTTGGTCTGTTTCGCACGGAGTCTGAAGGGCGGAGCTGCTTGTTACTTCCCAGCTTTTTATGGCTTGCTATGGCAAAAACATTTGATCTGTGATGTAGTGGATCCATCAGATTGCTGAGTCACACGACACACAAAGCTCTCTTTTTCTGTTGCTTTGTTTTCCTCCAATTTCTGGCCTGGGTGGCACACATTTTTTCCATAACTAACTTTCCCCTGTTCACTTTCACTTCTGACTATTGTTCATGTAACGCGTGTGTGTAGGAAAAGACTTACACTGCACTGAAAGTACTTTCATCAATTTATTTGTCTGTGATAAAGAGGAAACCACTTTTATTACAAATTACATATTTATATGTATTTTACATGCACCTCTCTCCAACGCACATAAACCTAAAAACCTAGACAAACAACATAAACAGTAAATAAAACAGCATTTAAACTATGAACACGTATTATAATCCTATTACAATAACATGTACACGACAAACTACATGTCATATGATCCCTAACTACATTACCCATAAACAAGAATGTGTAAAAAAAAACAACAGCATCAAACAAAGCATTTCTTATTTATGAGATCAACTCACTATCCAAACTATTTTTTTGGAAGGAATGCAATGAGCTTCCGTAGTTTTGAACTGTGAGTAGACGTGTAATTTTGACAGGGGACAAACAGCAGAACCTCTCTCTCTCTCTCTCTCTCTCTCTCTCTTCTTTGCTTTTTACTTTCTATTAAAATGAAAGAAGACTAATTTGGAGCTAATTCAACTTCCACAGAGCTGTGCTTGACATGGCAGTGTTTATTAGGTTGAGACTTTAATACAGTTGCATGTTTTGGCATCTTTCTGCCATCCAGTGTTTATTACCGATAAACGTGTTTGATTGAATAAACGTTTAAATACGTAGTAAAGGGGCCTTATTGTGGTGCAATGGATAGCTCTGTGGCCTTTCAGTTAGAAGGTTGCCGGGTTGAGGCTTGCCGGGAAGGCTCCTGAGAAGAGTTTGCATGTTCTCGCTGTGTTTGCCAACCAGGAAAAATTCAGTTGCTGTGGTCACAGCAGTAAAATGGGAGTGACGGTACCTATATCCGCAGTTGTTGATATTTTTTTTCTTTTGTTTATCTGTCTTCTATCTTCCTCAGATGTGACTTGTAACAACCAAAAACAAAGCAATGTCTTCACTCTCCAGTTAAAGGCAGAATTTTTGCACACAATGTTAATTTCAGAGATCTCTCCATCTCTCTCAGCATCTCGCGGCAAAAGAGTGTAATGACCCATGCCAGAATATTTCTGGGACCCATTTTTCCTGGGATGCCTTATTGTGTGCTAGACTGCGCATAAGATCATACATATGTATCTTTATATTTACATCCTTGAATTCACACGTGCTGCTGTGTCTCAGACTTTCTCCACAATGAAAAAACACGGAAGCAGCTGCTGTCAGAAGGCGAGGGAATGATTTTCTGCGTTTGTCAGTTCAACAATCAGAAAAACATTTTGAAAGAAGCAATCAGCTAATGGTGATGCTATATGAGCACTCAGACTCTGCTCAGTTATTCAAATGACTGTGGAATTAAACAGAGTGGAATAGCTTTAATGGGCCGGTCACATCCCCAGTACCATTCAAACACATGCATCAATCCCAGACTGGAGATGCTCTGGCAGAATGTTGAGCTTGTATCTGCTTGTTGAGGTCAAATTGTCAGATGGTTTATATAAAAAGCAAAAATGCATTCGTATCACTTGTGAGGTGCACAAAAAGAGTATTCGCCTTGGGTTTTCAGGCAGAGAGTTGAACTTGAGAGGTCTCCAGGAGCTAGAGTATATTGAGTTCTTGGGTCTAGCACAATAATTTCTTCAGATCTGCTTAGCTTTCACACATGTGTTTCCCAGTAAACCTAAAAGCGAGATAGTTCTTAAATAAAGTCCCTAACAAAAGTTTTGTCGCTTGTGTACAAACTGACCTGAAGTGCTGCTGAAATGTATTACTAATCAAGTAATCACAACAGCTTTTATGTAATAATGTTTCAGTGCAAAGGGATAGCAGTTCAATATTCACAGCTTGGTGAAGCCCATTGAATCCATTTTTACTAAGACATAAGTGTTGTCGAACCAGAAAAGTTTGTTGGATTTTGTCTCAAAACGGCCTTTATGGTTGAATCAGTGTCCAGAAGCCAGCCCTAAAAGAAAGACCAGTAAAAAAATGTTTGCCATTTACCAAGGTCTACAGCCTGCTAAAAGGATGGATACTGTAAAAGTGCTAGAAGGTGGATTGTTCAGATGAATCTTTTGTTGAATTACATCACACTCACCTGAAATATTGCAGGTGACCCACTGGGGCCTGCAAAGATTCACACAGAAAACAGTGCTGTTTGGTGGTGGAAAGATCACCGTCTGGGGTTACATCCAGTAAGGGATATGCAAGAGATCTGCAGGGTGGAAGGCAACATCAATCGTCCGAGAAATATTAATCAGCAACAGGATGGTGCTCCATCGCATACTTCCATCTCCACATGAAAGTTCTTCAAGGTGATGAAGATCAAGATGCTCCAGGATTGGCCAGCCCAGTCACCAGACATGAATATTATTGAGCATATCTGGGTTAGAATGGAAGACGGAAGCATGGAAGATGAAACCAAAGAATTTTGATGAACTCTGAGAGGCATGGGAGACTACTTTCTTTGCTATTCCTGATGACTTCATCAATAAATTGTATGAATCTTTGCCAAACCGCTTCGATGAAGTCCTTCAAGGTCATGGACATCCATTACAACTGGATCTCACAGCACCATTACCTTAATTCACTGACATTTTTTCATTTGCAGTAAATTTTGTTTGGTGTTTAGTGAAAAATTGTTTAGTGAAACTACTTTATTTCAGTGCATTAAATAAAATTTGGCAGGATTTTAGCTTTTCATGGGAGCTATTTTTAACGTCAATTGCTTTATAAAAAGTCAGGATAATAGCATGTGTTTCTACAAAATAGATAAGTGACAAGACTTTTGTCAGGGACTGTATAGTTTTTTTTTTTTTATGTAACGAACCGAAGCAAAAATGACAGTGTAAACACACTCTCCATCATGTGTCGAATGTCTAAAGAGTGTCTGAAGATAATTTGATGTGGTCTGAGCAACTCAGTTACAGAAAACCATTTCCACCACCGAATATAGAATAAAGCAAGAGTTTTGCAACTGCTTATACCTGATAAAAATACACACCTCTGACTTTCTGTTTTAGAATTCAGAATAATTTAGTTGCAGTTGCTAAATAGTTACATTTCTCTGAGAAAATGGGCAATTCTGAGAACATTCTCTACAGTAACTAATGGAGCCGAATGCAAGAGGCCGATCTTTTCAATCAAATGATCAGTTTCTGCAAGGAAACTTTAATTGAATTCTATGTAATAGTCATCTTCTAAGTTTTAACTGATTATTCCCCAGGGCATAAGAAATGTGCTATAAAATAATCTTGTCTTGCCTTATTTTCATTCATGATAAACAAGCATCCCTCCAGTGCACTCCTCATTCTCTGCTGCCCTTTCTCAGGTAAGAGCCATCGACCTTGATGGGCCTCCGAATAACTTCATCATCTACTCCATTGTGAGCGGCGATCCAAGGCATCAGTTCAGCATCGACCCTCGCTCTGGCTCGATCACGGTGCGCTCCATGCTGGACAGGGAAGAGGTGAGCATCTGCTTCTACTTCCCTGAACACCTGTTTATCCCCAAACCTCTGATCACAGCTTGCACTGCTGCTATTGAGCGTTCCTGCTGTCGTGTTCATATCTTTATAATCCCACTTGCTTTTCAGATAACGCACTACTCATTAACCGTGCAAGCTGCCGATGAAGGCAATCCTCCGTTATCCTCTGCCGTCCAGGTGACAGTCACCGTCTCTGACGTCAACGACAACCCACCGATGTTTTCGCAGATCAATCACAGCCTTGTTCTTCAGGTAAAAAAAAAAAATGTTTAATTTTCTTCAGTCTCCCCGTTTCAAACTGTTTTCTAATAGCAATGTAATATCTCATCTAATGATCTAATGATCAAATGAGCTTCTGAGATAAGCCTACTTTACAAGATTAATTGATTCTAATTATTTTCACTGCATGTGCCGGTACAAGGCTATGAAACACAGTAGTCATCTAACCTGCGGAGCTTTTAAATGTGTAAGAGTAATTAGAAAACACTGTAGAAATCTTACTCAGAAGCAATATTTAATTAAAAACTGGAGGTAGAAAAGTTTTGCACATAAAAGAAAATATCATTAAGTCTAGCTTGCCCTGTTTTCCTGCAGCTTGCTCAGTAGAGCAACCGCTGGGTTTGAACCCCAGGGAAAAGAATACAAAAGTTGTCCTCACTGAGCTTTCAAAGTATTTGATCACTCTGAGCATTTCCCAAAAGTCCAGTGACTGAAAAATAAACAAAAATATATATTAAAAAAGGTATTTGACCCCTTCACAAAACATGGCTCGGTATTTAGGGGCATAATAACTCTTGTCTCCAAAAGCTCCTCTTTGCAGATTTCAAGTGTGATGTCAGGCAACTCAAATCTTAAGTCTAGGGAATTAAGGTTTGGGACTTTCTAGACAACTGCAGAACCTAATGGGCTTTCGGCTGCTCCTTAGTTGCATGTTTTGGATCACCCTGGCTCATGCATTTTTTTAGACTTTTGTCAAATGTTACATTTATGTATTTTTTTGTATATTTTTAAATCTGTAGGGTGTAAAAATTTTGCCTTTTAATTTACATTTATGTTTACCTGGATTTATATTATATTCAAAACTCACGCTGTGCAGTGAAACAATTGAACTTTACATCATATAGTTATGAGGAAAGAAACACTGGTACAATGATTTATATTTTCTTGAGGTTATTCCCTTGACAGAGAGATGCAGTTATCATGTTTTAAAGGTGGTCAATAGGAAATAATAAACAGTAATAAAATAAATATAGTAAATAATAATAAAATCAGACAATCTGCCCATGCTTGGAACGCATTGCTGCTCTCAAACCAGTAACCAGGAAATTAAAGCAATCTGTATTCTTTTAGTGACATAAGCATCTTACATTTACTGTTTCTGATGCTCTAATATTTAGTTTATGTAAGTAGCTCTCCATATCATCACCTCTCGAAAACCTGAGAAATATAATTCTGTGACAATAAAACATTCCTTTGCAGATAAACAGATACATTCAGAAAGAATATGCGTCACAAGGCTTAATGCAAGTAGTAGAAGAGGCGTCTTTGCAGGGAGGCTAATGTTTTAATATCACAAAGGCTTTTAGATCATAGAATTTTGGTGGTGAAACAGGGAAAATTGGCCAAAAGTCACCATGTAATTGTGAAAAATAAAACAATGGACAGAAACGCCATAACAATTCTGGGTTTTAAAATGAAGCACAAGGAAAACTGATATGATGATATTACTTCCTTTTGGAGTAAAGAAGAAACCACACAGAAAGAAAGAAGCTTCATCTTGTTCCTTCAGCTAATCAGTCTGCAGATCATGGCACTTTTCCACTGCAAATAATCTTTGTGTGCACACACAACGCTACTGCAAATCAAAAATGCTGTTGCAAATCCACAACACAAATACAGATATGTATTGTCTTTGAATTACAGTTGTGTTTTTATTTACAATTGCACTGCCTGTAACTTCAACTGATTGCCACACATCAGAACCCCGTGAGGTGAACAAGCGGCTTAGAAAATTGATGAATGAAATCCATGCCTGTGGTGGTGCAAGAGTTGTTTCAGTTTCTCATTTCTCCCCTGAATTTAGTGGCGATGAGATCAGCAAAACAAGCAGCTCCTCACTTTAGTTTTGAGTGTATCACACTTTGAGTGTTTCCTAAATACCTGGATGTCGGCGTGTCACATCAAAACAGTTTTGCTGAATTAATTTTTCTCAAAGTAAATGTTTCTAATGCTAGTAAAACTTCCCAGTCAGAAATTTTTCAGGGGCATTTGTGCCTTGTTTGGTCCAGATTGCTTTAAGGATTTCAGAATAGCTGTGAACACACTAACCTAGTTACCTAGAAAAGGAGATTTTTATCCAATGGTTGAACCTACACACAGTTATTCTCTCCAAACAATGGCGGGAATTTAATGTATCTACAGTGCTCAGCATAAACGATTACACCCCACCACATTTGTCAGAAACCTTTAGTTTTCTACTAAATAAATAAAAAATAAAAAAAAATACTAAATAAATTTGGGCCATAGATTGCAAACAAGATTTGTTCATTTTCACAGTCAAAAAAGTTTTTTTTTATTTTTTTTCATAGCAAATTAATTCAAGCCCATGTTGCAAAAATGAGACTACACACATAAGACTATAGAATTCAAATGAACAGGTGTTCAACTACAGGTGAGTCTAATGATTCATTCAAGAGGTTTCCAGCAGACTATAAAAGGGCCTTACATAACAAAGAAAAGCCCTTTCCATTTCATGATGTCATCAACTGCTCCCCATGGAAGAGAAATTTCACAAAATCTGAGAAAGGAAATCATGTCTTTACACAAATAATTGAGATCTACAAGAAAATCATCAAAGCTTTACAAATCAGTCACAATTCTGAAGCAAACGCGATCCAAGAAAAGTTGAAGATAAGACTCTCTGCTGGGGAGCTGCGTTTCATTGATGGCATCGTGAACTCAACAGTTTTTCTCTAAACAGAAGGAGAAGATTGTCCGTCACTCCATCACTTTTCCAACATGGTAATGATCCAAAACACACGTCTAAAGCTACTGCTGCATTTCTGAAGAAGAACATGGTGAAGGGGTTGAAGGCCGAGTGTGATCTGAAGCCAATCGAACCGCTGCAGGGAATTGTGAAGTTGAGCATCGCTCAAGTTCTACTTAAAGAATGAAAAAGTAGATTGTTGCAGAGTTGAATAAGGGTTAAATTTAGCATGTGAAAAGTTTAAAAATGCATACTTTTTAAAGGGGGTGTACTCATTTATACAATGTTTCTTGCTCCTGCTTGAGCTCTTTTTTCCAGTATAGCCTTGAACTCATATCAGACAGTTTAGAATCACAAACAGCTGGAGGAACCACAGAAAGTGTGCCGCAGCATAAACCTTCATTTGTTTAGTTAGTTTCCAGTTCCTTCCAAAGCTTCTTTCACAGTTTCAGAGCCAGCTGTCGAATGAAAGATGGGCACAGGGTTAAAGCTAAAGCTCAGGCTACTGAAGCATGTATAATGTGGCCATTTTTATGTGTCAATGTTCAGAGCAAGTTTTTACCCCTTTAAAGTGAGCCGGATCCGTGGCTGCTAATTACAGTGCCGACTCTGCTGACTTGGAAATATTTTTCACACCCCATTTATTCCACTCAAGGTGTCTGTGTCTTTACAGAGCATCAGATCGCTGGCACCATGGCGGTGGTCAGTACCAATTAAACTCATCTCTGCCAGCCGACCACTCTGCTTCAATTACCTTTTCAACTTGCCCCAGCCTGAAGGGGAATGATGGGCACGGATGGCTTGGTGCCAATTTGTAAAATGCAGGCAGAGTGTTCAAATCTCCATCATTTTCCACAGAGCTTCTTCACTCTTAGAGCTTTTGTTTGTTTATTTACACAGAAAGTGAGTACCATGACGGCGAAATGTGATTGATTTTTCAAAACTACCTAAAAACAGATAATCTCAGGCGCGGGTGGATCCGTGTTGATGTTTCGCAGCAATTTTGATGATTTGTCTCCAGTCGCCGAAGTACAAAAAATGTGAATCCTCTTGATGGAAATACGTGGCATTTATTCCTATTTTACAGCTTGCATGCGAGCCTCTCAAAGTCACATGGTGTTGTATCCAGCTGTGCACCTTGATTAATGGTGTTTGTCTGAATGCAGGAAGGGGAGGCTGTGGGCAGTGGGGTCTTGCAGCTGTTGGTTACTGACAGAGACTCTCCTCAAAATGGACCGCCCTTTTCTTTCCATATTGTCTCTGGAAACGAAGACAAAAGTTTCCACATTGACCAAGGAGGACTGCTCTTGGTATCTGCTCCTCTGAGAAGGAGAGGGAAGCAGCAGCATCTCCTGAGAATCCAGGTGAACAACTCCATCCATTTCATTCACATCAGTACAAAACGTTACAGGGTTAGGTCACCCTAAATAAATCAATGTTTAATATTATAATTCTCTTTTTTTGTGAACCGCTTCAGACTATGCCTCTGTACATCATATATGAACATATGCAGAAAGTCCTGCGTACCAGGCATTTGTTTTCTAGTCTAAAGGTTAGGAAAACTGAGGAAAAATTACAGCATTCCACACCGAATATGTGAAACATAATGTGTCCAGAAAGTTTATCCATGTTTTGCACTGGGAATAGAATTACAACAACCAGTTGTTCAAGACGTTTTAAATGTGTTTAAAACAAAAATATTGTTATTCGTTTTTAAACACATCTCCTCCTAGACCGCTCAAGCTACAAGCACCAAACTTAACCAAGTTGTCTGCAATATATTTTCAGGTTGGAAAATGATCACTAAAGGATTTCTGAGAAAAATCAGGGAATTATTTGTCTTCGAGATAAAACATCGCAGAAAAATGGGCGTTTATTTATGCAAATAATACTAATAAAAAAAAATTCTGACAGCTCGGAAAACAACGAAATCACAGAAAGCTACCCTAGCAACCAAACTGTTTACCCTAGCAACTAAATTTCTCTTAACCCCATCTCAACTTCTTTCAGTAATCCTGTATTTGTTCATAAGTTTAAATGTTGTTTAAAACATCTCACTTTTCTGATTGAGATAAATAAACATAGCTTAACAAAATAGGAAGTTGAAATGAACAAATCATTGTCTGAGTGTCTGAAGCAACAATGACACCAAGCTCAAGCTGAAAAGAAATGCAATCAGGAGAGAGCAAACAGGGAACAGGGGATCCCATTGAGCCATTACCAGAATAACAACAGACACGAGAGCACATGGCCAGTCGCGAGCCATGTGCTCAGATGAACAAAAACATAAACAGACACCAGATTAGTGCACTGATCACAAACATGGTGAACAGTAGTGAATGGGGAAACAAACCTCAGGTTGTATGACAATGAAACTTTATAACTTGTATTTGATATATATTTTACTTCAAAAAATATTATGGACATATTATTTTAAGAAATTAAGTTTCTTAGGTTTTCTGATGAAAACACCCCTCTTGTAAAAAAATAAGCTTGAGTATAGTTCAAAAATCTAAAAAGAAACTTAAAACAAGGTTATTTCTGCATGAACATTTTCAACAGTTTAATTTTGAGCTATAATCTATATTTTTTAGACTACAAGCACACACATTCTTACATTTTTCTCCTGTTTTTCTTATAAAGTAAAAACTGTCATTCAAGGCCCAGGGTGTGGTGGACAGTGGGCTCGACACACATGCAGTGTCCATCTGAGTTTGGATGTACCTCGCTCCGACTCCCTTCCTGTCTGTCAGATCTAATAAATGCACAAATAAAACCAAACCCCAAAAAGTATAAAAGATAAAAAAAAAATGTACAACAGAGTATCTTGTTTTTAGACGGAATACTCTGTTTTGGTATTTAATTATGCATAATAATTGTTAAACGAATGCTGTTTTCCTTAAAATATTTGCAAGTAATTTTTTTTACGTTTATTTGAATATTCTAGTTTCAATGCAGTTTAACTTTCTAAATAACCTGAAAGCACTTTTTTTAAGAGTTTTTCTCTTTTTAAAGCTCCATCCTTTATCATATATACATTTTTGCTACTTTTGAAAAATGTTGCCAAGTCAAATTTTAATTTTTTTGGCTTGATACCGGAAGTTTTTTCTTGTTTCAAGTGTTTTTGCAATATAACTTCACCTGATGTGATAGAGGTCCAACAAGGGGGACCGCAAAGAAAAATAAATATAGCGCTATGAGACAAAACCTTGACAGTAAGAAAATGCAAAGTCTGGAACCAGGAACCTTCTGACTAAGAGACAACAGTGCTTAACAATATACCAGAACTAGATAAAATGGATCCGGTGAAACTGTAAAAAAATGCATGACCCTGCTTTCCATTACCTTGTTTTTCTTTCAAAAAGAGTTGATTCTCAACTTCAGGTTTGAACTCCTTTATTCTGTCTGCCAGTAACAATGGTAAAGGTTTCCATCGACATGAAAGTGAATAAATGATGACAGCAACTTTCATTTTTAGATGGACTCTATTGTCACATGAAACCTGACCTTTAACGTAAAGTTGATAGTCATCTGTGATCGAGAGATTTTTCCACATCTTTTTAAATTATTTAACGAGTCCTCAAAGGTCACTGCACTGCTCACAGTTGTCGTCACACCTCACATAAATGTCTCCGCAGGTCACTGACAGCGGCCTCCCTCCCCTGTCCTCGATCTGTGTGGTGAAGATCAACATCAGCGAGCAGAGCCGATATCCACCCACAGCGACTCCACTCGAGGTCTTCATTACCAGCACAGGGGGCAGCTTCGCCAAACGGGTCATCGGCAGACTGCATGCCGCCGACCAAGACCCCCATGACATTCTGTTTTACAAACTGCTCTCAGATGGCCAAGACCAAGGCCTGTTTTCTGTCGACAACCTGGATGGGAAGATTGTTGTAGAGAAGGATTTGAATCCTGGCCTCTACCACTTGAACGTGAGTGTGTCCGATGGGAAATTTAGCATCTGGACTGGAGTGAAGGTGCACGTTTGGGCTGCTGCTCAACATAATCTGGATCAGGGCTTCACATTGACACTGGCAGGACTTTCAGCAGAAGAGTTTGTGTCGGACCACTGGAGAGGGCTCCAGAGAAGCTTGGGATTGGAGCTAAACATACCCAGGCAAGAGCTGCACATCGCCAGCTTGCAACAGCAGCCGAACTCTGTAAACACTGAAGTACTTCTGGTCCGGAGGGCTCAGGATGGCTCGGTCCAGCCCATACCTGTTCAGCGGCTGACTGGGGTCCTTTCCAATGTAGAAGATGTTCTGGGTTTGACTGTTGCTAGACTGAAGCACGATGGCTGTGCGGGTGCTGGATGCCCTCCTCGCGGTTGCAGGAGCACTGTATTGATGAGACATGGGAGGATGAGTAACTACGCCACCTCACGAGCAAACTTCATCACTCCACATCACAGCTGGGAAAGTGTGTGCTCCTGCAATGGTAGGCCACTAAACGCTAGGAATCTGAATTCCACATGTACAAATCATCATTTTAATTTCTGATTGAACCCCATTTAGAATTTCAAACAGATGTGATCTGAATATTTTTTATGTTCAATGTTTGCTAGGAAGATTAAGACAAATTTAGAAAGATTAAGACTGTCCTGGTTCAAGATCTTGATGAGAAAAACGGTTTTGATAGTTCTAATGTGGATAGTTCTAGTTTGTGGATGTGGATATTGGGCAATCTGCACATGTTTTAAAAAAAACTTTTTTGTGGAATTGACAAAATGACCACATGATTAAGAGGCTCAGAACTAAGATGCATAGCATAAGTTCATACTGTATACCTCTTTTGTAGTGTAAAATTGAGTGACTGGCTTCTCTGCTTGCAGCAGTAACAGCAGCAGAACTGAGCACAACCGCTGTTCAATTCCTCCAACAACAATAAGAGTTTACAGCACTTCACTGCAGTGACACCATGAGTGCCATGAGCCCCTCCAGTTTTAGGTCTCAAAAAATGGTTGCTCAAAAAATTGATGCACAGAGTAGGCTGGGGTGTGGCTTACCTGCACTGAGGAGGGATAGAAGTCCTCCCGAATTGGAACCGCAACACCAGACAAATGCAAACTGCATTGATTTAAAATGCCTAGGTCCACCATTCTCCAGTTCTTGTAGCTTTCTTGAGGAAAATGGTTGCTACACTAATATAATTTCGATGTCGTGGTTGTTCGTAGCTAGAGAATGTTCGTAAACACATGTAAATCTTTGAAAATAACAATGTTTACGTCCTTGCCAAAACATGTGCAATAAAAAATAAGTGCATTTTTACCTAATTAAAAACTTAATGTTTAATGTGTTAATTTTAACGTTTAAATGTGTATTCTTTGATCCTATGGATCATTTTGTTGTGGTTTTTAATAAACTGGTGGATAAGAAATTTGTGGGAATTAACAAAGTCTATCTTCATCTTAAGCATCTAGGCTACACACTAAAAAGACACACGAAATCGTGACACTGCATGACAGGTCAAGAGAAGAGACTCACTTGCTTCCAAATCCAGGAAAACGTGTTGTCTTTGAATATTGAGTAAATTAATACCTAAAAGCAAAACACAGAGACATTATTTGATGCTGACACAGTTGATAAAGCCCCAGTTTTACGAAAACACAGTGTTTGTTTAAATTCAAGTAATTGTTTGTCATAAGTTGAATAATTCTTCTTCTTTGGGAAGCAGAAGGGCAGATTTTGACTGTTAATGCTCTGTACTTTGCAGAATCAGCTATAAGGTTTGATGGCAAGGGCTACCTGAAATACCTGTATCACATGGAAGAGAGCAGCGAGAACTTTCAACTGTCTCTTCGTTTCAAGACATCTGCTGCTGAAGGCCTGGTCATGTCCAGCAATGCATCTGACTGGGCTTCTTTAGAGGTACAATGTTTTCCTTTACACTGACAAAAGAATATCTGGCTAATTTAAATACGATGTGTCTGTAATGCTATGTTTTATCTGTTTAACGACCCGTTTACTGATAAAAACACAGGGAAAGCACTCAGAACACTTCTGTTCAGAAAATGTACATCCTTTTTTTTTTTTTTATTAATCATGTCAGAGGTTAATCCGTAAACTTCATTTACAGAATATAGTGGAAATACAGTGAAAGGCCCTAAAAGGATTAAGGACGTTCATAACAATCAGGGTTCTCTATAAGAGAGAAACATCCCTTTGCAAAAATACATTTACAGAGCATTGCACCAAACAGTTGGAACAATGTCAACCTGTATTTTTTTTTTTTTTTATCAGAACTGACCAAACCTCTCTCAGTCTGAATTTGTTTGACTAAAGTTGTCACCTGTTTTGTAGTATTTGTTTAAATTTTTCATATCATGATTCTGACATAAATCCCCTCCAGCCTGCAGAAGCACAAGGACTTCGTTCCCCACAGTGGTCTACTGTTGCCTTTGATAAGCTTATTCATCATAATGGACTACTTGCAGTGAGCCATGTGACTCAAATTTTGTCACCTACAATCACTGTGTACTAAATAAATCAAAACAGTTGTTATTATACATTTTACATATTTTCATATTTCGCGCCATTAAGGTAAAAGTAAAAGGCCACATAACAAGTGCTTTTCCAGTGCATCCGTAATCGCGACATATAATAAATAATACTGTTCTACACTTTTGGCTAAAATAATCACTTGTTTAATTTGTGAAATGTTTAATATAAATAAGATTTGCAGTAATACTAGAACTAGCAAGGTAATATATATAGCTTTCTAATTCTATAGCATTTTAAGTCCTTTTTTTCTCTCAAAACACACAGTCGGTCCTGTAAATACATCAATCATTTAAATCATTGGTGAGAGCAGAAGCATGGAGCAGATTACTGACTAGAGCAATCATCATCATCAGACATGCTTTCTATAAAAGTAACAATATCACCCATGAAGTTAGAAAAGGTACAGCACAGTAGTGGATTGCAGAGTTTTGCTGCTCAGACGAAGATATTCAATTTTAAAGCTAAGTTTGCTGCAGCTAAATGAGTGTTGCACACATATAAACTAACTTCTGGTAACCCTGCAAATCTATCATTTTACATAATTAAAAGAAACTGTTGGCTGTTAAATGCTAAGCTAACAGTCATGGCGTTGTAAACATAAGAATCAAACCTTTTTTACTACCATAACTATGTCTGTACCAAGTGGCTACAATTTAAAAGCTTTCTCCAGTTTTCTAGAGGGGGACTTTATTTTTAGCAGTAACGTCGTACATGGTTCACATTATCTTTTGGAAAATCCAGAAAATAGAGTTCTGAACACAGACAAGGCAATGCTTGAATTAATTGAATGCCTAGAAAGCAGTTGTGCAAGTAGTCCATTTGGTCAAATTAAATTAAATCGCTATACAATCAAATTTGCATGAATAATTGTGAATTTAACTAATATACAATACGAAGGAAAAGGCTGGAGATAATTCTAAACACAAAGAACATCTGAGGAACCTCCCACATCAATCGGATCCAGTCGGTTTGTTCTCAGGAACATCTAAATTGAAAAATAACACAACTTTGTTTTAGATAGCAGTAATTAAATAATTTTGCCACATGAAAAAAGTTGCACAACACAATTAATAACATTACCTTAAGTTATAAGCAATTATAAGTTTTAGAATCATAACTAATATTCTCTTAAACAAAACAGGTGATAGAGTGGAATTAAAGAAATGACAACTCAATTAAGAGGCTCAGAACTAAGCTGCATAGCATACTATATTCCTCTTTTGCTGCGTAAAATGGAATAGCTAGCTTCTCTACTTGCAGCAGTAAAGAGCACTGCTCATTTGCATGCTTAGCATAAACAACAGCATGTTTAGAAAATCCAGAAAATAGAGTAATACAATTTGGTCAAATAAAATGAAATTGCTATCCACTCAAATTTGCATTAAAAAAGTGAATTTAACAAACTACAGTATAGGTTGAATAGGTTGTAGATCATTCTAAATACAATGAAGATCTAAGGACCTTTGCTCTCATGAACATTTAGAAGCACATTAGACATTTTAATATTCAAGAGCACACCCTGAAAGGGATTGAGAGCCCTTGTGATGTGGGTTTCTTTGCAGCACATCAGTGATAAATCATCCTGGATTTCTGAAATGAGTGTTGTGATGAATTCATGGCTGACTGCTCGCCTCCTCTGAGTCAGAGACGCAGTGAGAGATTTTGTTTATTTTAACAGCTAAACACAATGAAGCTTGAGCTTCGGGGTCTCTTTAGGATGCTAAACAAAAGAAAAGTGAAAAGTGCTTTTGTACTGAATCCAGCACGTCTTGAGAAAGTGACCTCTGCTTCAAAACTCCGGTTGGATGGATGCCTCCGTTATTGAATATTCCATTAAAGGCCTGAAACATCAAAAGTACAACCGTTGTTTTTTCAGAGCTTTACCTCTGGGTTTTACAACTTGGCAAGCTGGACCGCTTCATTGTTCCAGATGGGCTTCAAAAGGAATTGTTAAACATGGTCATTCAAGAAATCTTCAGGGCATACATCTTCACACGCTCCCCAGCTCTTCATTCTTTAATTGATGTGCCTCTCTGGAGAGCGAGCGAGCGAGCGATTCTAGTGCACCTCAGCAAACTACCATCAGTTCACAACTAATCAGCCTTTCATTTAAGAAGAGTGACGCCTCATGCTTCGCAAACCTGTAGCCTCATTCTTGCTCTTTTTCATACCTTTTAAGTAATTACTTTCAAATGGAAATCAAGCCCTATTTCAGCAAAGCCACCTCTGACAACTGAAAGGGAAGAAAAGGTGACTTGTCTGTTAAGAAGCTGTAGCATTTATGAATCCTGACAGCCGGGATCTAACATTATTAAGAGAAACAAGATTTGTTGCAGGATTGATGTGTTGGAGCTGATACCCTTTAATGCAGTGAGGAGTCCAAGCACGGGGGACATTGATCACAATAATTAGGTTTTTCGTCAAACTCAACTCTGTTACCAAACCTTAATAGACAGCATCACAGGCATGCCGTCACTGCAGCCAGCAAACGGATCCTTCAAACACTATGAATTAATAGAAACCTTAAAGACTTGAGAACACACTGTTCCCACACTCTGCCCTCACTCCTATTCTGAACAAACCAGTGGACGATTTTGAACACTCATATTGTAGCTAAGCAGCTACAACACTTTCTCACCACTCATAATTACGAACACTTTCAAACACAATGTTGGAGTGTAGAGATTATTGATATTCAATGATTTTCTCTTAGCAGCTGACTTTAGATCAGCTTTTGACGCCGTTCCCCACTATATAATGGCTGGGAAGTTGGAAGCTTTTGGTGTTTCTGGTGCAGTATTACATTGGCCCCAATGTGTCCAAATTAAACTCTACTCTTTCTTATTTAAATTTGTCCTGTTTGACCATATTTAGGAAATTTGGTATTCGCTTCGACTGCTTTGCAGGTGACACTACACCCCCACCTTCACCTGTTGAGTTGAAAGCTTGGTTTTCTGCCAACTTTCTCCAGCTTAACAGTTGAAAAACTGAATTCATAATCATCGTTTAAAAAAAAACTGTCCAAATCAAATATTACAGTGTGCTCTATTTCCATTCCCATATTAACTGTGGTGTCATCATTGACATTTGATCCCAATATTAACTCGCTTTGCTTTTTCCACATCAGAAACATTAAAAAGCATTTAATTTACACCTTACTTTGTGTATACACATTACGCATTGGTCACCTCAGAACAGACTAATGCAATGCACTTTTCTATTCGTTAACTACAAAAAAAAAACAGTCTGAACACATCACATCTGTGCTGCACCCTTCTGAGTTCAGTTCAAAATTCTACTGTTTTCCTACAAGGCTCTCAACAACATTGTATGCGTGTATCTTAGGGTGCTTTTACTCCTGACTTCAATTCAGTTTCATTCAATTCATTCCAACTCATTCGAGTTCATTTTCTGTGAGCATGTATATATATGTATATAGTTAAGAACATGAAGTAGAGACAGAACAGGAAGCGGTGTTTCTTTCAAAATAAAGGTTTCATTATAAAGGTCTTGCCAATGATGAATCCAGGGATGTCATGAATCCTTATTGTTTCTTTACGAAATTAATTTGCAAATCAAAAAACCAAGCTCTAGGATTACTATGGGAGTTCTCTGGTCATATTTTACTGCAAATGATACTGGTCTAATCAGATTCCTTGATCTACGCTAGGTTGCCTGGAATGTGGGCAGAGATGATGTACTTCATGGTGCAGTGTGTTACCAATTGTTTTCTTAGTGACTGCTGACCCTGGTGCCTTGAGATCCTTGACAAGAACCTCCCAAGTAGTTCTGATTGAGGTCTTGGCAGGAGATGGGATGCTATGTTCCCAGCTGCTTGGTTCAGAGCTAGTGACAGTGATGTCTTCTGCTGAGTTCTGAATAGTTATGCTGAAATTGTACATGAGTTAGTCAAAATCCACCTGTACTCAAAAAAATTTTGGACTGGAACTATATCTCCTCTCAAAGTTCACTCCCAGGACACAGTCCCTTTGCATTGTTACTCATTCCCAGCTCTCATGCGTGTAGTTTACATTCATTCCTTTTCTTTCCCCGATTAATCTGTCAGGGTCACAGGGTTCTGCTGGTGCCTCTCCAGTGCACATTGGGTGAAAATCAGGGAACACCAGGGGCAGGTTAGAGTTGGAAGTTGGACTACTTTCTTTATTTAAAAAAATAATGTCCACCAAAGTCTGCATCAAACTAAATGTTTCTGTCTTCTAACCTGTCAAACCCAAGCATTGTCCTAAAAGAACCAAAACTCTGATGGAACATTCACCCTGGATGAGCTCTCCTGGGAAAAGTTCATCTTCTAGCGCTTGACTAAGCAGCAGCAGCCTCAGCAGCGCTGCAGACTCAGCTGAGCTCGGCGCAGAGAAATCAAACAGCGGCATCGTCCAATGAAAGCAAATGAGCAAAACCCATGGGCTGGCTCCTATCAGATCAGAGCAAAAGCCTCTGTGCTCACTCTCACATCGCACAACTCTCTGAAGATTCTGCCGCAGCAATTAAGAAGCTGGTGTGAAGAGATGATGCTTAATAATGCATACTCTTAGCATCAGTGTAGTACTTTCAAATGTGAACTGCACACACACCAGCCATGACTTTTTAATGCAGCGAACAGGAAATTTCTACATGCATATGTGAGTGATCCATTATTTGTGGGTGGACCGCTGAGGAGGCATATTCTCAGCATGTATTCAAATGCTCCTGATTGGACTGCTCCTTTGCATCACAAAGTTCTTGGTGCTGGTTCAGAGCTCACTGTGATCTCCCGCAGGCAAACTTTAACGTTTTATCTCCCACTGAGCGAGTCCGGAGAGCACATGCTTCCCACGGTGCAAAAACACAACCTAACCCTCCATAAACAGGGAACTTTGCTCAAGCCGCAGACACCAGGCTTAAGTCAACACGTGGGAAGTGTGCACCTTTTCTTTTACCACACTGTGATCTAGTTCAATGCATTGACCTTGGTATATTTGTTTTCTCATCTGTGATGATAATATTAGATATGAGGAGTTTTATTGTCAGGTGCACACACAAGGAATGATTTTGGAAAATAGAGGTACTCCAGTTTAAACAAAATACACACATTTTAAAGATATTCTACACAAAGGAATGTTAAAGAGATACAGTGGTGTAAATACCCCGAGATATGAAACTAATCCGTTCCAGGGTGACCTTCGTATGTCGGACAATTTGTATCTTGAAGCAGTTTTACATGTAACACCCAATCTGTGCTTGGCTCTCAGATACAACAGAATTAGTAGATAAAAAAATGGAAAAACAGAGAAAAATCAAATAACTTTTTTCAATCCTTAAATCTACACATTGTTAATGTAATAAATGGTAATTAAACAGAATAAAACACAAGCAAAATACGTAATATGATACACAAATGTGAAACCTGACCCTGGTTTACAACTCTTCACCTTGAGAGTGAAGCGATGTGTCGGAGGAGGTGGAACAGATGGCAGAAAACATTACGGCACCACGTATGAAAGTTAACTTTCTCAAGATATTTCACGAATTACTGACACAAACACGGTTTCAAGCACAAGCATAAAGAATAGCGAGCGTGTGAGAAGGGATGGGTAGATGCTTTTGATAACAAATCACAGAGTTTCTCTAAGTTGCGCTACAGAATATCACTTTCCAAGGTATAAACGTTATTTCTTTTACGACGCCTTGACTCTAACAATTGTTATAGTACATTATTAGTAATCTATACGTAATGTTTTAAAACTGATTTAAAGTGTTTTAAGGCATATCAGCCCCTTAAAGCACACTTTCTTTAGAGGGAGAAAGGAGCGCAAGGACGCAGAAGCGCAGCGCGACTTGACACAAACAAGTGGAAAATAGAGCAGAAATGTTTGTTATTTTTCATATCTTGAATTTTTCGTAACTTGAAGCATTCGTATCTCGGGGTACCACTGTAAATTGAAAGTAGGTCTCTAATGTTTGTACAGGAACTTTGATGTTCCCATGTAAATTTCCATTTAAAGTTTCCATGAGGTTCTCATTTTCAGCTACAATTTTCCAAGTTGAACCCATGTAAAGTGAATTCAAATGTCTTGGCAAAATTTGGTTGCTGTAGCTTGAACTGTATAAGAGGAGATGTGTTCAGATTGTTTATAACTAGGAATGTGAAAACCTAGATACAGTGGTACCTCGAGATACGAAATTAATCTGTTTCAGGTTGGCCTTCATATCCTGAATTTTTTTGTATCTCGAAGCAGGTTTTGCATGTAAAACGCCTAATCAGACACTCAGAAACAACAGTATAAGTAGATGAAAAAAATGGAAAACCAGAGAAAAATCAAGAAACGTTTCTTCAATCCTTAAATCTACACATTGTTAATGTAATAAATGATAATAAAACAGAATAAAACAGAGTAAAATGAATACAAAATAATATGTACACAAATGTGAAACCTTAGCTTGCAACTGAGGCGATGTGGCTAAGTGTGAGTGGTGGGGGTGGAAAACGGATGGCAGAGGGAACAAATCCCATGTTTCACATTATCCACTTCATAAATGTTATTTCTTTTAGGACACCTCAACTCTATTATATAACTATAATATTTTATTTGATTTAAAAAGTATTTTGGTGTGACGATAATCATAGTTTCAGCACTTTTTACCATTGTCTGTCAATGGGAGACTGGAGCACCAGACCCGCAGCGTCAGACTTAACAAGCGGATAAGAGATTGATTTTTCGTACAGTGGAGCAAAATATTTTTCGAGATTTTTCATATCTTGGATTTTTCGTAACGTGAAGCGTTTGTATCTTGAGGTACCACTGGCTTTTCAAGCTAACATAATAAACAAAAAGTCTATTACATAACTAGAACTAAAGTCAGAAGTGCTTTAATAGAATGTAAAGAAAAAATACAATCAAAAATAGAATGAGCAAAACAGAGCGCAGTAAGGTTTTAAATGTGTCAGGTGCCATCTGTGTCTCGCAGACCTAAAGCGAAATAGTGAGTGCTTGATGTAAGGAAGGGGTGGAGCTAGGTGCTCAAGTGTTTGGATGGCCTGAGGGAAGAAGGCTTTGTGACGGCTCTCCTGATGTTCAGAGCTCTGAAGCACTGACCAGAGGGTAAGTGCTGGTCGAGCGTGTGGCTTGGGTGAGTCTGATCCAGAGTGTGTACAGTGTTTGGAGGGTGGGCGGGGCTAGAGCACTACTGCAATACTCTTCTCACTGCACTTCCTTCCTGTGCAGTCAGACCCCTTCAAATGATTCAGAACTCAGCAGCTCGAGTAATCTTTAAAGAAGTTAGATGAGAACAAAAGACTGTAGATGGGCCTTTTTCCACAATGTACCAGGTCCTAAGAAGTGGTGAAGCCACTTGAATGAGTTCACAGGGCTGTTCATGAGGCTGATGCTCGGTCACAAAAGTCGAATGAGACAATTCGAAACTGGAAATTGAACTCCTCTGAAATTTCCAAAAATCGTATTATTTCACTTGTCAAATGTCATTGAGTTTGTCTTCTATATGATGTATGAAACCAAAATTTCATATTCACACAACCTATGATTTACAGGTGTGAAGTTTGGTAAGGTTTGTGCACAAACTTTGATGTTGGCTTGTAAAAGTGGTGTTTAAACGTATTTATAAGCAAAATGGATTGGTTGCCACGGTAGAATTTTTGGTTGCTATGGAGGAGTCAATGACATTCCTATGCCGATATGAGGGATATACACCAACTCCATGTCTCTATGATTTTCCTCAGCTGAGATATGCCAAATTGGTTGATATGGTAAACAGCCAGGTTGCTAAGGAGGAGTCAGTCACATATATTATATAAATCAACCCCCATGTCTCTATCATTTTCCAAAACTGAGGTAGAGTCCAGAAAATTTGGTTGCTAGCTAGCTTTCGGTGATGTCATTTTGTTGCTATGATTTACATTAAAATTAAGATATTTTGTTGACTTTCCCATTTATTTTCAAAGGTCATTATAATTCAAAGGTAATTATCTAACCCCTTCTAGAGGGGTTCAAATACTTGTGCACAGTATTTCTTTGCACAGACTGGTAACCTCCATGAGTGTGGTCTGCTTAAAATTTCTATGAGGTTCTCAGTGGGAGTTAAAGTTTGACCCTGGGAAATTTCCCAGAATTTAGTGCCACCAGTCTGAAAAGATACAGCAATCTGACTCTGATCAGTTCGGATTTCTTGGCATAGTTTGCGAGGTTGCTGGCAGTAGCTCCAATTGGTCTAGGAGGAGATGTGTTTTTTTTTTGTCTTAAATACAAACAACAATATGTTGGCTTTGGCAAGCAACACAATAATTTGTTTTAGCCTTTAAAGGTTATTATATTTTTAAATGAATTGAAATGTGTTTGCATTGCTATATTTAAACACTTTGCCTAGTTTTTAATTTGTCATTGACATTTTTATTTGCAGCTGGTGGAGAAGGAGCTGTGGTTTAGATACAGATGTGGCAGCTCTCCCCTTGCCAGTCTGCAGGTGGCCAGCTACCAAGTGGCTGATGGCCGCTGGCACCACGTGTCTCTGGAGGTCAATGGCACAGTCCTTAGACTTACCATCGACGGCAGCCACTCCAACTCTTCCCTTCTGCCACAGCCCTGCAGACTCACTCAGCCTGACGGTGCTCTGGTGTTCGCCGGATCAAACCCCAGCACAGATGAGCCGCAAGTAGGCTTAACAGGCTGCCTGGAAAGCGTTCGTTTCAACGGAGCTTCCGTGAGAGCAGAGGAGGCAGTGACAGGAGCTGGAGCGCAGGCCGGTACACACTTCGGCATCTACGAGTGCTGCTTGGAAGTAAAGACGTGTGCCAGTAACCCTTGTGAGAATGGAGGCCGGTGTGCTGAAGACTCCAAGAGCGGTGAGAAACCAGAGCAACTCACATTCAAACACAATAATGATTTTGGAAGGTTCATTATGTGGCTTTGGGAGTCTCCTACAGATTGAAGCACATGCAAGGTCAAAAAAACACTTTTATTGTCTTTTTTACAAAAATTCTCAAATCATTTGTTTTGTGAATCCTTCATCTGAAGCAATCGTTGGTATTTAGATCATAATGCACACATTTTGTACAATAATCGTACAGTTGTGCTCATACGTTTTCAGAAAATATGAATAACCCAAACATTTTTCCACTCATAGTGGTTGGGTGAAGCCATTTATTGACAAATAACTGTGTTAAGGGGGTCTGCAGGTATCATTCTCCAGCGCACATGGGGCGAGAGGTAGGGGTACACCCTGGACAGGTCACCAGTCCATCGCAGGGCAACATTCACTCACACATTCAGGGGGATTTAGATTATTTAATTAACTTAACGGCATGTTTTTGGGATTGTAGGGTAAACAGGAGTACCTGGAGGAAACCCACGCAAGCATGGGGAGAACATGCAAACTCCTTCCAGGAAGGTCACTCAAACCGACAACCTTCTAACTGGAAGGCCACAGTGTTACCCACTGTGCCGCCTACTTTTTAAAATCATATTAACAGAAAATTTCTTGCTTTTGTGTCACTCATATTTTCTGAAAAAGATTTTGCTAGGGTATGTAAACTTGTGAAAACCACTGAACTTACTGGTTGTGATTGGGAGGAAGAGGCTGCTCTGAATAAACTGTGAACTGATCCATCTTGTAAAAAGGGGGACTCTTAAGGGTTGCAGAGCAGTTTCTTGGGTTTAGGATTCAATGTGGAAGCAGCAGTCAATCCTTTACATTTTTTCCACCTGACTGCAAGCTTTCGAATTGACATAATGTGACACGTTACACAATAAAAAACAATTAAACAAAAAAATGTTGAGAACTGCTACAAAACTTTGCACAGAAAGTGAACATTCCCACTTCTGGATGCACCTCTTCATGTTACAAAGCAAACAGAAAGCAAAACTTGATAATTTCCTCTGATAATTTAAATAAAAGGGCCCCATAACTACAGTCTGTGGTTACCTTACGACCAGGAACAGCCCCCTGAACAATGGCAAAAAGTGCTTTTCTGTGTACTCTCTGAAATTAAGCATAAATAACAGTTACAGTTGTCCGATTTGCGGCATCTGCATAGCATTAAAAGGCTTTAAATCAACTAAATTGTAACTCTTAGAAACCCTGTAGGTATTTGTTCCAGAAATGCAAATTTTGCATTAAACCTCACCCTGAAATGAAACACTGCCATCAGATTAGACAGAAATAGGCCGAGATTAGAAGATAATCTCTCCACTGTCTCCAACCAAGAGCCTCTTGATGCTCCTCGTGTCATCTAGGATCTCAGCATGCATGGAAGGATGCAATAGAATGCTATCTTGACCTTCTCTCTGTCAGAGGTATAAGACACGTTTACTGCATCTGTGTTCCAGGTTTTCTCTGTAGCTGTCCACTGGCATATTCTGGCTCACGGTGTCAGTACAGCAACCCGGCGGATGATCCGTGCTCATCCCAACCATGTGCCAACGGTCTGTGTTTGCCAAATAATCAAGGGTACATCTGCAACTGCTCCACACAATTTGCTGGATCAAGGTAAGAGTCACACAGAGGAGCTCTTAGAACCACACGTATGTTCTGTCCTTGATGAAGGAATTGGGAAGTCAGACTCATTTGCATGAGACTTAATACTTGTGTTTTCTGTCGTTTTATCTCTTTCATGCCCACACAGCATCCATAGAAAATGTATTGTTGGCATTTAACAGAAGCGTGCCTCTGTGAGAGCGGATTAGTCATCAGAGTTTCAATCAATAGCTGCTCTGCTATGTGTTTGAGCCACAATGACTTATAGTTACCAGCTTTACATTGTTTGTGTACAGCCTGACAAAAGCAGCGTCTAGCTGCAGAAGAGCTGGATCACACTGTAGAAGTTTAAGTCAGATTCCTACCTGAAGAACTCTGGGAGTTTGTGGAGTTCAGCAGAGATTGCCTAATGAGACACTGAGAGGCTGAAACTTGAAGTTTGGGATGTAAAAACAATGAAACCATTTTTACATAAACTGTTTTTAAATTTATTTTACTTTTTTTATGGAAAGAACCAGGATTTCTTATTTAAGTAGAATAAGTTAGTCAGATTCATATATATCTTTGTCTCAATTAAAAATGTTTTAATTTAAGCTGCAAGCAGCAAACAAAGACTTCAAGCACCTCTGGCGACATTGCACCATGACCAGTCACTATTTTGGATATGTATACCATCAAGAATTGCCAAAACTTTTGAATGTTACAGGCAAATAAAATATTGAAAACACATCTAAAATTGTCATGACCCCCAGGTGGTGCAAATGAGTCTTTTCTCATAAAATTTGGCCAAGATTCTTGTTAAATACGTCCAAATTGGCAAAAGGAAGGACTGAAACAATGTTGAGTGTTGTTCCTCCTGTGGCCACCTGTTAGCAATATAACCGAGAGTTTATGGTGTAGATGTATTCAGACATGGACTGCTAACATGTTTCGTGAATTTGGGAACAATCAGATATCGTATAGCTGAGATATAACAACTTCCTCCTTATCGACTTTAACCCTTAGAAGTCCCTGCATGCACCTGTGTGTGTGGCCATTATAGCTTCAGTTATGAATTAAGTACGAATGGCACGACTCACTTATTGTTAAATGTTGACTTCGATGTGTAGGTTTCAAAAATGTTATTTTGTTTCAAACAAAAATCACAAGAGTTATGACGCATAATTTGCTGGGTAAAGTTTAAATGAGACAAGCTGCACGATCTGAAATGTGATCCATTCAAGTTGAATTTTAGACCACAAGTCTGTGCCATAGGTGCCATGTAGTGTTGAACAGAAGCGATAACCCTTAATATAAAAGACCTGTCATAAGGACCTGTTCAGATTTCCTGCACAAAATAGGGCAAAATGGAACAAAAAGTGCTTGAAATGTTGTAGAAGGTTTAGAAGAGAATGTGATTGTGTGAATTTTTATTTTGTCTCAACGTGTTTTTGTGATGAAAAATAACAATTATTCATTGTCAATATGATTTTGGCAGTAAAAAAAAGGCAAAATGTACCATTCGTACTTTTTGTACAATTTCAGGGTTGTTGTAGAATTATTGTGTAATGTAATGCAAAAAAGCCTGAGTTGTAAAGAAATTCTATCAAGCATTGGCACAAAAAAAAATGTTTTGAAGATAAGTTATTAGAGCATATTGAAAAGTAGTTAAAAAACGCCAAAAAAGGCTCCAGACTTGTAAGGGTTAATTTAAATTATGTCAAAATGCTGTTTAACATCCCAAATGCCTTATGATAAGACTGGTGAAGGTTGAAGGTGAACAAATACAATCTCTAGAAGGAGTTTGTACAGCACGTGCAAAAGTACCAATATATCAGTATATAACTGACTTCCTGTCGATTTTAAGCTGAAATACATTAGGTGGCGCTATAGAGCCATTTTGCCATACCCACTTTTTGAACCCCAAAGACCAAAAGGCACATGAGCAGGAATACTAGATGCTTACAGATGCTAATTCAACTCAGCTAGCTGTCGGTCTGAGATTAGATTGAGTTCTGAGATTTTCACTTGATTCAGTCTCATGTTGTTTCTCTTCACAGATGCCAGGTTGCCTGCACTCCAAACCCATGCCTGGACGGTTTCGCCTGTTCAGTGGTTGAAAACTCAATCCTCTGCGAGCGCACCCTCTCCATTCCTTATGTGGAAATCGCTGTGGTCTGTGCAGGCATAGTAGCCCTGATCCTTCTCGTGCTGGCCTTTGTGTTTTTAAGAAGACGCTACATGAGGAAAAAGAAGCACAAATCCGGCTGTGTGCAGGATTCCAACGGTTACTTCCCAACGTTACACAAAAGTCTGATGAAAGAGAGTGAGATCAGCTCACCGATGGAAATCAGCACTCTGATCGGCTCCGTCGGAGATCTGGAGAGCAGTCCATTCCGCTCCCTCAAGCCTCGCGAGCAGCGGGAGCTTGGGCCTCAGGTGGGTCCCCGCTCTCAGAGGTCTCAGGGGCCCGTCATCTGCAGCGTTGCCCCCAATCTCCCGCCTCCCCCCTCCACAAGCTCTGACAACGACTCCATACGGAAGAACAACTGGGAGCATGACTACGAAGGTGAGAACTCCACTTTCATGAATTATTTTCTGAAATATCGACAGGCTCTTCACTTAATTTGGAATTTAGTCACATCATGAAAGATGAGAGGAGTGGAGGACAGACAGCTGTGTGCTTGAGCTCCAGGTCAATGGAAAGCTTTTGAGATTAGTATTCAGTTAAACCCTCTGTTTATTGCAGCTCTGCACATTTTATCCATGTTTTCTGCTATTTAAACATCACATATATCACAGTGACGTACTGAGATCTCAAGGGCAACTTAGCTTGCTTAGCCAAGCATTTCAGATCAGCTCAAGATTAAACTGCTAATATTATCGTCTTTGAAACATTGATTTCTTTTCACTCTCTCCATTACATTTCACACCGTGCTGACAGGAGTGGCAGTTTGTCAACGTAAAGTGTCAGCTGCATCATTCTACTCAGAATAGGAGACATTTTTTATCTAATTGTGCATCTTTAACGAGCACAAGGTACTATTTCATGAACATTCAAACATCACCACCAATAAACCTCTGCATCAAATGTAATTCACATGGCAGTTTTAAACAGCACTACAAGGAGTCTATTGCATGACCACAGCATTTCAAAAGCTGAAACCAAAAAAAAAAGGCTTTTTACATTCAAACTTGTTAAAGGGGTTTTGACATTTTGAGCCTTTTAGTGGCTTTTGTAGTGATTTCTAATCAAAAAACAAACCATGGACATTCCAGAACAAAAAAAACGAGTTAGTTTCTTTTAAAAATGGGTTTTATTTGCACCACTGATGAAGTCACACGAATCAAATGGTTGCTTCAAGGCTAGACATGAAAGGCCCAAAAGAGAGGGAAACACAAATTATGCAATTTCAATAAATGAAGTTGGTACACCACGATGATCGATGCAACCGCGGTGAACAGGTCGTTTCTTTGGCCTGAACACATACGGGGCTGAGCCGAGACCCTTTTAAGCCACTAGAAAGTGTTGATATGCTGTGAATAATTACAGATTGAAGGGCACTTACCTGTTAAGATTATTTGATGCACCCTGTAAAAACCCTGATGGTATGACACGGTTACATTTCATTGATAATTTAATTGTTTATTAAACTTATGTTAAAGTGTGTTATATAGAGGAATCAGGCAACGTTCACATCTTGGTCACCACTGAACACGGTCACAACTTGTTTAACAAAAATTAATTTCAATTGTTCACTTACTAGTCCCTGGAAACGTGAGCCTGTGTCGAGGCTTTATTTAGCTGAAAAAACAGCAAATATCCATAGTTTCTGACTCAATCCAGGCACTGACTGTTCACATCAGATCAGCAAAAAGAAAGACTGTTTCCTCCAAACATCATTACAGTGTCTATCAATGTTGCTTTAATAAAAAGTTTATAGCTCAGTATTGAAGTTGCTCAAAATGAATCACTCTATACGCCCTCACATCTACGTTGAACATTAGACAGTAAATTTACATACAAGTCAAGAATATGCAAATCATACCAATTCGTGAGTATCTGGGGAAACAGCTAGAAAATGATTGTGATTTTAATTAAAAATAGAGACTTTCTAAGTAAAAGATTC
Organism: Danionella cerebrum; assembly: GCA_007224835.1. Lineage (NCBI taxonomy): Eukaryota > Metazoa > Chordata > Actinopteri > Cypriniformes > Danionidae > Danionella > Danionella cerebrum. The sequence continues at coordinate 32,583 of SRMA01025113.1, forward strand.
ACATTTCCCATAAAATTAATTAAACATATTATTAAAAATAAAACAATGTCATGACCCCATTAACCCTAAGTAATCTTAAACTCTGGATAAACAGATGAACTAGTGCATCTGTAATCACCTTCCACACTGCACATTCCTAAACCTGGTTAACATTCTTATTTGCATATTTGCTGTCACTGTACCTGATGCCACTTCCAGTTGCGCTTTTCCAAATGCTTCAGGGCGCTTTACAATTTTCAAAGCATTATTGATAAGCTACCTACCCTAGTACAATCTGACAGAACGTAGTAGCCATTTTGTGCCTACGCTCTCATGCCCATTACCAAATACACCCCACAATTCACACACAACCATGCAGGGCAATGCAGGTGAAGTGGGTTTGCCCAACTCCAAATGTTGGCACATTGGTCATCAGCTAATTTATGTCTTATGAGAATGCAAGAAAACAAACACAAAAGAGCAAGAAAAAGAAACAAACGAGCAAAGTTTGAACATTCAAAGATTTTCACAGTTTGAATTTCTCTTGATAGACTAGTGTTTGGTCGAGTTGCACGACTCAAGTTTTAAGACAAAAAAAGTAAAAAAAAAAAAAAACTTGCATTTTAGAAACAGTGACACAAACACAAAATTCCACCAGAAATTTCAAAACTAGTCAAGGTGCCCGTGTGTCTAAAAAGATTCCATGATAAAGATCAAAAATCATTCAAATAAGTCTGAAATCTGTCATTTCTTCTGTTCACAGTTTACCCAGCGGACCCGGACTACTACGGTCGTCCTTCTGTTCAAGAGTTTCCCCAGTTTGATATTGTGGAAAACACCTACGCGAGCACCACCACAGAGTCTCGCCGGAACTCTCGTTTTGGTGGTTTCCCGTTTCCTCTGGACCGCGCCGACCGCCGAGCTCCATTACCCCCCTGTTACAGCAATCAGAACCTTGATGACTTCTTAGGGCCAGACGGCCTACCCCTGCCCAGCTCTCAGTGCCCCAATGAGTACACAGCCATCAGCTACTACCCGAGCAAGCACACGCGGAGCATGGACAATGTCTCAAGCAGCTACAAGCGACTCAGTGTGCGTCTGAGTGTGGCTCAGCCCTCCTATGCAGAGAGCAGCGTGTCCACTCGGCCTGGATCGGCGAGCAGGACGTCCCGCTGTTACGCTGGCTCCGATATGGTGGAAAGCGACTACGGCAGCTGTGAGGAGGTGATGTTCTAGCCAACCGAAAGAGGATCAAAGGTCCCATAAGAGTGGGGTTACTGAGGGGAAGGTCACAGCACATATAGAATATGAAGCTCACTGGCTGAAAGCCTCCCAAGCACTATCAGTATTAATAGTCACTTTCAGGGAAAACAAGAGTGTCAGAGTAAAATGAAAGTATTCATGTTGTTTTGCCCTTTATGGATCTGTGGCTTGTTTGCATGACCGTACGACGTTCACAGTGTGGTTCGAAATGATGTGTTGTTGTGCTGAGATAATGCTCCATTATTTTTCTCTGGCCAGTTCCTTCTCAGCCTTGTTCCTGGAAAACAACTTGAGGATGCTCTTGGTAGACTTTTAAGGTCAATCTCCTCATTTCTCACTAATGTAGATGTCGAACACATTTTTAATCGCAGCTTGTTTTGAGGTTGTGTCATTTCTGTGTATCCACCGTCCACCTCGTTTCTGGACTTAAGAGCACAGAGAGGCTGAGAGAGCTCCACGCTGGAACAAAGACAAAAAGTATTAAAATATGTGAAATAACAAACAATTTATGTGATGCAAATTCAGACAGCAGAATTACTTAGCAGAGAAAAACTGGGTGCATGGGATCGTTTAGGCGTGGCAAGTTTATTTGTATAGCACTATTTGTACACAAGGTAATTTACATAAGATTAAGACAATGGACATAGCAAGAATAGCTGGACATTACATTGGTGTTGAAGCTTTCAGAGATCATCTCTTTCAGCCCAGCTCCTTTCAAAAAAATGTCTCCTCCACCGAACTTTTGACTGTGATGGAGAAGGGTGTTGAATCTCGGTAGAATTCGGTGGCTTTACATCACAGTAAAACCATTCCATAAAGCTCTTCTTGAGCTAATCTCAAGTCTACAAGACATCTGAAGGTCTCTATTTTCTTCAAAACATATGCAACTGCTTGACCCCTGCTCTATCATTTTACATGTGTCTAGTGCCACTCAGAGCTGACTGTGAAATATTTATTAGCGAGGAATGTCCAAACACGGATGTGTTGCACTGGTGACATTGTATCACAGTACAACAACTGGGTTCATCCTGAGAGAAGC
>SRMA01025113.1:35270-144419 GCA_007224835.1 Danionella cerebrum
TTTTTATCAAAACAAGTTTCCCTCGGCATTCGCAGAAACACATTACCGTCTATGAACAACCCGCTGACATGGAATCGCTTAGGGACCGTCTGCAAATTACCAGATCCAAAATATGTTTTACCCAGAATATGCTTCATAACTTCATTATAAATTACTCTTTTATAACCAAAATCAAGCAACACGACACTCCTCACCTGCATATTGTACTGCACGACTCACTTTCAATAAAAATTGAAATATTTATTAGAGCATCATTTTTATTCTTGATTATTTGGATCAAAGCTCAATTGCTCCCATAAAAATCACTCTATTACCATCAAATTCAGGTCACACACAACTGTTCTAATGATTCAATTCAGTGCAAGTCATCAAATTAAACTCATGTAATTACAAAAAATGTAAATAATTAATTATTATGTGTGTTTTGTCAGTTCTCAATAAAGTTGAAAATAATTGTTTGTTGATTGATGTTTTACATTTTTGTAGCGGGTAGATCACTTTGACTTGGTCATTTTAAAAGTAGCTCGCAAGCTGAAAAAGTTTGCCTGAAAAAGCACCCCTGATCTAAAATATTTAAAGGTTGACTAGGAGATTTCTGGGAGCTGATGTTTTTATTTGAATGGGCCAAAAAAAAAAACACTCCCTACATTGGGGACACACCATGCTCTTGCTAAACTCCACCTACACCATCTGAACTGAGTGCCCATTTCTGCCATAAACTAATGAATTAAACTGAACCATGAGGTGGACAATTAAGAATGAGTGGTCCTGTGGCGTGATGTAGTGGTAGTGAGCAGGATGCGTATGTGCGGGTGCACAGGGCTGACACAAGTTCAAGTCCCAAGCTCGCTGTCTTTCCCAACCCACCCCATTCTGTCTTCTCCTAATTTCCTGTCACTCTCCACTGTCCTTTTCATTAAGAAAAAAAATCAATAAAGGCTATGGCCAAAAAAAAAAAAATCTTTAAGAAAGAGCAGACTGTAGTCTATATTGGTTATTTAAATTACAAGAAATGTAAAATTAATGTGAGTCCCTCCAATAAGTTTGGTTAGTGTTAATGAGTTACAGAGAGCACCAAGAATCATCCGTGATTTACGACAGCCGTTCTTCCACAGAGCAAAGTTCTGGCGTTGCAATTCTTTTGGTGTAAAAGAGTTAACAACTCTAATTATACTTTATTTTGACATTTTTTTAAGAAGGTTTTGTTTCCTTAGCCTGAATAGTAACCCCATCATTGATGTACCTCTATAAGATATACCTCCATCATTGTTCAAAATAAAACAAAACAACAAACACCAAGTTGTTAGGTTTTTATGAATAAAAAGAAAATCAGGTGCTTTTTCTGTATTGAAAATGTACCAAACAATGACAAACACACATATATATTTACGTGTGTGCGTGTAAAATGTAAACAGAAATTAAATGTAACGTATAAAGAAAATCCGTTTGCCCATAACTGTTCTGCCCATTGTAATTCTATCAGCATCATCACCACTTTATGAGTAATCTGCTTCAAAAACAAATATTATATCGGAGACTGATCAGCATCTGGAGTTGGCCCAGCTGTACATAATTAACAAGAGGATATCTATGGTACAAACCATTGAGTGATTGATCTAAGAAGAATCTCTCATCATCTGTTTGACTAAAAATACAAGATGGAGCTAATTAATTCGAGTGATGAAGGCCACACAACAGAGATCTACGCAGGGAATCACCCTGAATCACACAGTGAATCAACTATCATTTATAAATAGCTAGCCAAGCGGAGTAAAAGAGGCCAAGAGAGCATGCTGCCACAAGAAAATACACAAATCTACAGATAGTCCAAACTCTCTTCTCTCGCCACCTCCCTCAAAAACAGTTCTCTGCCCCAGTCACTCAGGTCCATGTAGAATCCCTAGAAGTATCCAAAATCTCAAAACTTCCCCTTTCAGTCCATCAAATGGCCCGTCCTTTTCTGCCATCGTATCAGCTTTCACACACATGATCTACTCATCTCTCATCAGAGATTTCTAGACTCTTTCAAAGAAGCTTGGGTGCCCCATCTACTCAAAAAACCATCCCTCTATACATAAGAAAACTAAAGACCAATCTCACTTCCACCGTTCCCTGCAACAATTCTAGAATGTGTTGTTTATAATCTTCTTTCCTCATAGAGAATGGAAAACTTGATGAGAACAGATTGGGATTCAAGAGTTCTCTATTTCTCTATAGCTATCAAATCCTGCTGACCACACTCACAAAATAGACCATTGCAGGCACTGTCCTTGACTGGCTGGAGTCCTATCCCACTGCCACACTCTTAAGAGTCGGCTGCAGGTGTGAGACATGTCTTAACAGAGCTTTTAATTCAGCTTCTAGTTCAAGTACTGGTCAAACGAAAACTGGATTACTGCAATGATCTTGGGGAAGAGCAAGAGGTTATGAGGACACTGACTTTAAAAACTTCATAAGGTCTAAATCAGGGGGCCCAAAAGCTGGGGATCTGGACCCAAAAGCTGTCCATTACGGACTGGGAGCTGGGACTGGGATTAATCAAAACCGCAATCATGGGTAAAACTACCATCCAGAAGAACATCACTGACACCCTCAAGCAGGAGGGTAAGACACAGAAAGAAATTTTGGAGTTCTGTATCAAGGCGCCTCAGTGTGAAGTCAGTGGGAGGAAAAAGTGTGGCAGAAAACACTGCACAACGACAAGAGGTGACCGCACCCTGAGGAAGATTGTGGAGAAGGACTGACCATTTTATTACTGTGGTCAATTGACCTGCCAACTCTCCTGACCTGAAACTCATAGAGAATCTGTGGGATATTGTGAAAAGAAAGTTGGGACCTAACCCAACACTCTGGAGGAGCTTAGAGCAGTTATTTCTGCAAAAGTGTTGAGTGGATAACTGAACATAATTATTTGAAAGTTGACTTTTTTATACTAAAAACACTTTTCTTTTATTGGCGGAGGAAGTATGATTTTGGGTTTTCATGAGCTGTATGCCAAAGTCATCAATATTAAAACAATAAAAGACTACTTCAGTTGTGTGTAAATGTCAAATCAGTGCATTACAGAAAATAATGAACTTCATCACAATATGCACAATACGTGAGAACGCATTGTCCAATTAAATGCAAAATAAGTAACCCCACGTGACCTCTTAGCCAATCATTTCTGGTAACAGGCTGAAAATCTTGCAGCTCAGAAGAACCGGCAGATAAGCAAAAGTTTGAAATCACAAAGGAATCAATAAACAAAAATGATGATAACAGTTGCGTGTAGCTAGTGAAAACAAAGCGACATACGGAGGAGAGATTAAGAAAGAGAAACAGACAGGGTTCTCAACCGTCACGCATTGGGTGTGAGAGACACATTTTACTGTTCTCAACTGCCACACTTTCAGTTTCTCGCGCACAAAAATTCTGATGTTGACCACCAAATCAAACCGCTATCCAATAACAACAGAAAGACGACTGTGAGTTTTAGAAGCACTGGTACAATTCAGATCATCAGGCAATCACAACTAGTTACGGTGGGGAAAACACCGGCTATCATTCCTCTCAAATTTCCCACTCAACTTTGAGCTAAATGCAACCTAAAAGTCTTTTTTTATTAACTTGTTTTGACTGGAACATAGTTGAAATGTTAAAGTTGCACTTCATTTGATTTCAAGAATGCATTTTGTTTCATTTAAATAGTTTTAATGTTATACTTTCTATAGTTTATTTATTGTGTTTAAATGGCAAGAACAAAATAAATAGCATTGAAAGCAGCACATTACTTAATAGTTAAAACTAATGCTATTATTAATGCTACTGTTGGTTAAGCTTCTAAATACAAATAATTGTATCTCTATTAAAAACACTTTCCCCTTTCATTGATTAAATGGGGAGAGATGATCTCAGGCAGAAGTGCTTTCAAACTGGATTATAAGGCACAAAGGTTTTGAAGACACATATCAACACAAATCTATTTGAAAATGTGTATTCTTGCTTTTTTGGAAAAGCATTTTAATCTAATAAATTAGATATGATTGTAAATAAATGTGCGGTTCAATGTTACTTCCTAATACATCTATCAAATATTTTTGAATAGTAGGAATTCATTTGTCTTTCATGTATTGATTACATTCATAATATACTGCAGAAAATAGTTACACACATGATCTCCTGGACATTCACTTCGGAAAATATTATGAAACCAGATCTTTCAAATTTAGTTGAATACCCCTGGTCTAAATAGTTTCTTAGTTATATTTATTTAAATGTATCAAATATATGCATACAAACTACAAGGGATGCAAGATAATATTCTTGGCAACGTTTACAACCTCCAAATAAATGTACTCACAAAATTATTGTTTCCAATGCCATGAATCTCTGAAGGAATTAAGCAGTGGATGAGATACTTATATGCTTTCAACAGCAGGATAAAAGTGAATAGAATAATGGAAGAATTCAAGCAATCAAGGTCACAAATCTGACGAGCTGGACTCAGAGGAGCTGTGACTCAGCTCAACACGATTACTGGAACTCAGCAATTTTTCAAGAGTTATGGGACAGAGAAAGTGGAACGTCCTTCTGTCTGCGGGAGTGGAATCTTAGCCTCACAGCTGTCAACCTCTGCCTGTGTTAAAATTATGTCAACTAATAGCAGCATTGAGAGCATAAATCATGTTGAACGTGTGCTCAGGACAGTTTATGTGCGAGATGCTGATGTTTAGAGCATCGTTTATTCACTACAATCACTTCAACATAACACAACCATACAATTCAAGCCATAGTTCAGCCAGAGCCTGCATCAAGATGTTTACCCAGAAGCTGTGTAGCTCAACAACTGGACAGAAAATGGTCATAAAGCATTGTATGCATCGATATCCACCAGATTGGCTTTTAAAAATATAGAAAGTAGGGGTGTCATAATACACATATTCAGTGCCTCTGCTGGCCAAGTGGGTGCCCAAAGTGGAAATGTACTGTGGTTCCCCAAAAATGGGGTTCCCCCCAAACTTATATCTTATTTCCAATAGTATGTAGCTGCAGACTGCTGTTGCTTTTTAATCTCCTTATTTCTGTATCTCCAGTCAAACTACACCACTCTCTAATTTATTGGATGCCCATTGTACCACACATAGAGTGCCCCTGTAGATATCAGTGAGTTCAAAAAAGAAACATAAACCCGGTGGTCACCAGAAACAGCAAGAGTTGGTACAGAGAGCAGAGAGAGAGAGAGAGAACATGGGGCAACAACTAGAAACTAAGTTTTATTTAAAACATTTTAAAAAAATTGTATTTTCTATTTTTATAACAATGACTAAAAACTTGGATTCTTTTTCAAATGAGATCAATCTTGTTTTCCTATAGTATAAACTGAGGAAGAGAAACAAACTCTGGAGCTTAAGGTGCGCAGTAGCAACGGATGCTCGAGCCTGCAATCTTTGGCGCTATTATTATAATGTCTGTGGAAATACAGGTTTTAATCCCTTCCTGAGCAGGTAGGAAAAACCAGATGGCTTTCCTAAGCCTCGTACCCTGTACGGGATAGATTAAGGGCTAAAGTAGAGTCATTTACATGCACACGTGTACACTGACTTCTGAGATTAATGGCTAAATATGTTGAGTCATACATACAAGTTTAATTCATTTAAATAAAATTAGATGTTATAGTGATGCTCCAAACCCAGACGGTTGTTTTCTGCAAATAAAACTCACAAAGCATTAGTGGTCAGATGGGTTTACAAAAAAAAAAAGGTGCATAAACACTTATCTTACACTTTATTTTTAAAGATAAAAAAAGTTTACTTTACTTTTTGCTCAGTAGCTCAACGAACAAAAGAACAATTTCCAAACTTTTCAAATGGCTCAGTTTGTTCAACACTTTTTTTAACTTCACAACATGAAATTAAGGTCGATAATCAAACTTAAACCAGAAAATCTTTACAAATGAGTGCACTCAGGAAAAAAAAACACTACATCCAGTTTTTGTTAGAGCACTGTGATTTTAAGGACATGGAATGAACAAGTTTGCAACAGACAAATATTTTTCCATTCTTCAAGAAGAACCCTCTTTTTTGTTGAATGGTGGATGGAGAGCAGTGCTCCACTTGTTGCCTCCTTCTCCTTTTTCTGTCAAGAAATGATTCTCAGATTTTGTGACATTTCTTTTCCATGGGGAGTCATTGCTGACAGTTTGAACTGGGAAGGGCTTTTTTGTTAAATAATGCACTTTTACAGTCACCTGTCTGCTGGACCCCTTTTGAATGAATCTGTGGTTGAAGCATGTTCATTGGAATTTTGTAGTCTTAACTGTTTTTCTCTTTATACTATAATTGGGGCTTGAATGAGTTTGTTAGGAAAATCTTTGAGTCAGAAAATCTTTGAGTCAGAAAATCTTTAAGTGTTAGAAAAATGTTTGAGTGTGTGTGTGTGAAACTCGTTTGCAGTCAGCGGTCCACATCTGTGGGAGTATTTTATAGTGTAGTATCTCATAGACAATGTTGATTTTGAAAGGAAATTAAGGGTTTTCTCACAAATCTAGTGAGGTGTACTCTAAACCGTACTAGCAAATGTGGGCAAACCACTGTTATTACCCCCCCCCCCCCCCAACACATGGAAAGTTTGTGCCAAAATGACAAATGTAACTTTCAGAATCACAAACCAAAAATTAGAAAGCAAAGATGAAGAGATTGTAATCAAAACTCTGAGATGAGAAAATGAAGCTGAAAATGAATCAAAGAATTGAGTGTATTTAAAAATCAATTTTAATGGTAATTACTTGATTATTTTTGTTTGTTTTAGCTGAAATTACTTTCGCCTTTTTGGCACAAAATTACTTACATAGGCAATGTCAACAAACACGACTCCCACGCCTACGAAGGATTGAGGGACATACTGGAGTCAATCGAGCAGCGACTGGCAAGCTTCGATGCCCGTTTGGCTTTGGTTGAAGTTTTACATTGGGAGTTTTCAGCTCTCCAAAGCAAACGCATCCCTCGAAAACCACGCCAAAACACTCTCCGATGACATTCTTGCTTGTCTGCTGAAAATAAAAGCATAAAGGAGCACGCCCTGCAGTGATGGACGAAGTACACAGACCATGTACTTGAGTAAAAGTTGAGATACCTAGTGTAAAATATTACTCCAGTAACAGAGGAAGTGCTCCCTTTAAACGTCAACTTGAGCAAAAGTATAAAAGTACTTGACGTCAAATGTACTTAGATATCAAAAGTAAAAGTAATTTGGTGTAATGTAGTTCCAATGTCTAGTCATGTCCTTTATACACTCAACCAAGTCATACAGGGTAAAGAAAAAGCCCCCCACTAACACGACTCTGAAAATACAATGTTTTCTATTTGTGATATCTGATATTGATTTCTTTTGAAATTATCATAAGCACATCCTACTGAATGGAATAAATATGTTGGGGGGAAACCACATTTGAAGTAATGTCGAAATCTTATTCCTTTATCATATGGCACCTTGCTCCTTTACTACATCACAGCTGAGCTGTGCAATAAATTGTAAAAAAAAAAAATGTATTGATTTACTGAAGTTTCCAAATGATATCTTTTTTCCAATTTACTAAACAAGACTCCTTACAACACAACTGTGTATCTACTCTATAAACAAATGTTAGTGTTTGCATAAATCACACAAAAACAGAAACTAACACACCACCAGATTTCCCTGAAGACTTTCGCAGTATATAGAAATGAAAGACTCCTTCTTCCTTTCCACTACTTCAAAAAAATGTGCTTAAATATGGCGTCTGGCACTGAAACGTGACAGCGAAACTCTATTGCGACCAGGAATCTACCACGTGGCTCTACTAATTTCAGGCGGTCAGATTTTAATACTAATAGTATGCCACTTACACCTTTATGTTTACACATCAAGGCACCATCTCACAGGTAAGATCTGAAAATGAATTTGGTGTTGTTCTCGTTCTGTTTATTTCACTATTTATATTATCTTTTGCACTTTTAGGGCTTTCAACGCCTCCAATCACAAATACCCTTACACTTCTTTCCCTTTCTCTCTACCTGCTAACTCCACTCTTAAATTATTTAGACTTTCTCTAGGTACAGATAAACAGCTACTTCTTAACTCACCTAGTGAATAATATTGATTCTCTTCAGACGCAGACAGATTGTTATTTTATTACTTACCCTCCACAGCTTACAAACACGCATGCGTATCGGTTTATGCTCCCACCAGCTCCATGTATTTGCATGAATGCCCAGATTAACATGTACACAAGCTCTGCCAACACAAACCAGCCAATCAACTAACTATGACAACACTGAGGTTTGTAACTTGGAATGTGCGTGGCATTAATAAGAAAGATAAGAGAATAAAAGTCCAATTTCAACCATTTACATAAGTTAAAGGCAGACATAGTATTACTACAGGAAACTCACTTCCCCAATTCGATAGATAACACAGTGTATTCACCACTGTTTCCCTACGCGTACTCAGCCTGTTACAATTCCAAGCAAAGAGGGGTCGCCATAATCATAAGTAAAAATATAACCTTTATTCATAATAATACTATTGCAGATCCTGAAGGGAGATTTATTATAGTTAACATAACCATAACAAACATAGAATACTGCATCGCTAGTATTTATGGCCCCAATGTTGACCACAACCTCCTTCTTCCACCGTTTCTTCACATCACTGTCTGCTCACTCTGGTGCCAAGCTCCTAATAGGAGAAGATTTTAACCTTGTACTCAAGCCAGAATAAGTACAGCAGCAAATTGTAACAATTCTCAGTCAACACGGATTCTCAAAGAGTATATGAATGATTTTGGTCTGTGTGATGCATTACGCTCTTTTTATCCCACCTCAAGGGAGTACACCTTTCTCTCATCGGTTCACCACTCACAGTCACGACTAGATTACTCCCTAGTAAATAAATCAGTTCTGTCAGACATCTCTCTTACCAGCATTCACTCACAATCAGTAACCATGCATCAGTCTCTTTCTCACTTAACAAAACCGTACCACAACCAAGCAGGAGCTGGAGACTCAACACATCATTGCTTAAAGACCAGGACTTGACAAGAGAATGGGCAACCTTCAAGGAAATCAACGACACCCCAGGGTTCTCAGGGTGCTTTTTATTGGATACTGCAAAAGCAGTAATGTGAGGTAAAATAATATTAATAATATTAATAATTATTTCCATAATTTAAGAAAAAGCAGGATATTAGGCATGAGCAGCAATTAGAAATAAAAATGTAATCTATCGAAGCTCCCTACGCAGACAATCCCCAAGAAAGCATCCTGAAAGTTAAAAAAACTAAATCAGAACTAAACAAAAATTTGTAGCAAACTTACTTAAAAAATAACAAGGAAAAAAAACCCTTTTTGTTATTTCTTCAGTAATTACCAAAAGGGGGAACTCGTTCATGAGCCCCATTAATGATACCTTCAGGGAATACTACAAAACTCTATATACATCTCAAGTTAACCGATCACCATCCGAAATTGACAACAAAACAAAAACTATCAAATGAACAAGTTGAAAACTTAGAATCGCCTTTAACTTCTACTGATCTTCCTGAGGCTCTGCAGCAAATGCCAAATAGAATGGTGGATGAAATTAAGACCATCACACATGAACTCAGTATTTATAAGGAAAAGACCCCACACTGCCATCAAGTTACAGACCAATTTCTCTTATAAATGTAGACTTAAAAATAATCTGCAAAGCCATCGCTAAAAAACTGGAAAAAATTACCCCTCACATTTTTCATGAAGACCAAACAGGTTTTATTTAGAGTAGACACAAAATAAATAATACAGAAATAATATGTATAGATTAATTGACTTGATTGACCTCGCAACCAACCAAAAGCTAGAATCTACCATTATCTCTCTAGATGCAGAGAAAGCTTTTGACGGAGTACATTGAACATTTTTAATAGCTACACTCCATAAATTTCTTTTATTGAATGGATCCAAGTACTTTACTGTTGCGCAAATGCGTCAGTTAGAACAAATGACCAAACTTCCACTAGATTTAACCTTCAAAGAGGAACCAGACAAGGCTGCCCACTCTCTCCCTCACTATGTGCTGTCTTTATTGAACCACTGGCTGAAGCAATCAGGCAACACATTAAAATTACTGGAATAAGTACAAAAAATATACATCACATAATAAGTCTTTATGCGGATGATGTGCTATTATTTCTCCTTCATCCACACCTCCCTCTTCCTGCAGCTATTGGTGTCATTGAATCATTTTCAGCTGTCTCTGAATACTCCAAATGGGTCTCTCTGACACCAACATCTGCCAACTCTGCGCTAATAATGCAGTTGACAACTATTTACACGCTCTCTGGTCTGGCTAGCTGTTTCTAGACAGCCATCATGGGTAAACCACCTCATTTCACCAACCCCAGCACTGTGCTTATTAGGTGACCTAGATAGTACACAGATAGAGCTCAACGTCAACACATCACTCTTAATTCTTACCGCTGTTTGGGCTGGCTCTGGGCACACGTGATCAGCAGTTCCTGGTTGCGTGCGCGTGTATGTGGGTATCATCAGGTAGGTATTCTTCCCACTCCTGAATCTTTCCCCCTCATCCACTCCTCCCTTTCTTTTTCACACCCTCCTGTCCTGATGTAATTAATGCTGGTCCATGGGAAAAATAAATAAATGAATAACTACATAAATTCACTGCTTCCATCCAGAGAAGGAAACACCACATCATATGTTCACTCCCCTGGAGTTAACAAAACTGTTCGGCTCACACGAAGCACCAACTCCCCTGTGTGGTGGCTCCTAAGCAGGATAGGACAAGGTTAAAAACTTAAATAAATAAACCCTATTCCCCTCACACATGCACACACACACACACACAAAGCAGCAAGAGGGGTAATTTTAAGAGATAGAAGTGTATTTGTAAGTGACACCATCATTTAGCCTGATAAACAGTCTTGTGGGTGCTTCCGCTCACATCTGGATTGTTAAATAAGCCGTTCAAAGCGCATTGCTCACTACTTTGTATTCATCATCATTCTTTGCAAAAAAAAAACAAAAAACTGGGTAATAATGTGACCCCCAGCCGTTTCTGGGTCAACAGATGGAGGGACGGTAGTGGTTTGTGCTCCCAGATTAGTGCCTTTCTAGTGCTTTTTCAAAGGAGAGTGCTATTGACTGTGGAGGAGAGAACCCTCATCTGTCCACAGCTCACGTGCAAACACTGTTGTGGCAGAATAAATTAATAAACAATAGTTATTTTTCATTTGCCATTTGTTTCCTTTAAAGCTCAGCACAGAATACAGTTCTGAAAAAAATCACTTGGACGCCTATAGAGTAAAAATGAAAAAAAGATTATGTGAGCACCAGTTCAAACAATGAAGGTCGGCAGAGGAGTGCTGCTGATTCGAATAATGCACACTAAGATTTTATAACATCCATTAATTGAATAGGTTTTTTTTTTGATGTTGCAATATCAATAATCATCAAAGAAATGATTTACACTTGTCTGAATTTGAGCCCTTCAAAATATGACTTGGGTGTTATAACACTTGTTGAAAATCGCAGTAGGTTTTCAAAAAGGATTTTCTCTCACTCCTCTTTAAATCAGTTTCAAATCTGATGTGTGGCAACATTTCCCTTCATTGCTCTTCTTCTGTGTGTGTGTAATTACGGTCTGCAGATTGGTAAGACCATTCCATAATGTAAATGTGCTTCTTTCCATCTCTCCATTTGTTGCATTGGCTGTGTGTTTAGGGTCATGGTCATGCTGGAATGATTCCATTACTATACCCTCTCCCTGACCTTTTTAACATTCATGTGAGGTGAAAGAAAGAAACGGGCTAAAGCAACCCCTTGCCTTGTAGGCTACTTGCCTGTATGCTGCTCATAAAGATGGCCACCCTTGGCAGAAAACGATCTCTCTTTCCACACCTAAGATTGACACCATGGGCAATATTATGTGTTCTTACCTGCATTTTTCCTCACCAGGTTCACAGCGTTCTGCTGGTGTCAAGCTCAGGCTCACGTTGGGTGGATGAGGTTGTACCAGGCGAGTCCAGTTCGTCAGCCCATCACAAGGCAACTCCTTGTGTGTTCCTCCTTCTCCTCCATACACAGGAGGTGAGTTGAGGTGTGAAACAGATGAATTTTCACCTTGCCTCCCTTAAATCTTTCTGATGTTCATTTGAAAGTTAGTTGGCCTTTCAGTTAGAAGGTTAGATGCTTGCTATTGACCTTCCTGGAAGGAGTTTGCAGGTCCCCCGTGGTTTCTTCTGGGTTCTTCACTTTCCCTCCAATCCCAAAAACATATGTCAGGTTAATTGAATAATCTAAGTTCTCCTTAGCAGTGAATTTGGGAGTGAAGGCGTGTTTTTCATGATCTGTGGTAATGGTGTAGCATAAATAGTGCTAGTAATTAATTAATGATGAGCATAATCAGGATCTTGGCCCCATGCTACTGGCCACACTGCTGCTACAGCTGCTTCCATTGAAAACATGACATCTAGTGGCATAATGTTACAGTCCCTTACCAACCACCACATCCTTGCGCTGAGTATTTGTGTACCCCAAATGTCTATGCTGATGTTCTGTCTTCTGATACTCATCAATAAACTAGACAAGAATGATCAAATGTTTATGGACCTGGCAGACTGACAGATGATGAGTCAGTGGAATAAATCACGAGAATGCATTGTATGCTGACAGCTTTTTACGAGCATGAACCTCACAAAATTACGTGCGCCCTTTCTTACGGTGGTCAAGAGTTATAACAAATGAGTCAAAGTGCTATCAAGCATTTTTACTCTTTAAAAGAGTATCACACAATGTAATGTGTGGAGAGAGCCAATGTTGTGAGAAATCTTAATGAGAACCACATCATGGGACAGATTTATGAATTTATTTCTGGCCTTTTAGTGGCTTGTGAATTTGAGAGATGGGATACAAGTTTAGGACTGGTGTTATTCTATATATATATACACACACAATGCTCAGCATAAATGAGAACACCGCACTACATTTGTCAGAAAACCTTTAGTTTAATTTTAGAACTCTTTGAGATACTGTACTACAAAACACTCAAATACTCAAAATACCATAAATGTGGGCCATTGATTTGTTAATAGCACACTGCCACAATGGCAGTGGAGAGGACTTGGGCAGAGCACAAGGACGAGCCACACAAGTTGAGTGCTTTAATCCAAAACTGTGTGTAGAACAAAAGTTCAGAAAAACTGCTCCAAAAGAGAGTATTTACAGTGCAAAATATTTACAAAACAAATATGGGCATTAGAATCTATCTGACTACACACTTGTACAAATACCTTTCTATAGGGTCACCATTTGCAGGTAGGTGTAGATCAGAGAGGATCCTGGGAGATGAATTTATAGGAGGAGCCAGGATCGTGAGGACTCATCTGGTGTTAAGTGCTGCACACATTAATTAACAGTTCATAATATTTCAAAATTTCAATGTATTCACACAGCTCTCATTCACACAACAACAGATACTCAAAGTAATATAATATTAATGTTTAGGAGTTCTCCTTTTCAGGTTCAGTTGCTGCCCTGGAGTCAAGGAGTTGGAGTCCGGCTAATCGGAGGCCTTACTTAATAAAGCAAATTTTCTTTTTTTTTTACCTTGTGTTGTCCTGCTCAAAAGCCATCACATGGGAGAGTATATGCCTTGCTGAGTTTGACAGTTTTGCTTTCTCCAGGGGAGTAAAACATCGTGTGGTGTTTTCTCCTCTGGATTGGAGCATTGAATGTTTGTAAATTTTTATTAGTTGTGGTTCCACGAGTCGGTTTATAATAGTTGTGTCAGGACAAGACAGTGTTTAACTGAAAGGGGGAGTGGATAAAGGATTGGGGAAGGATGAAGGTTCACGGGTGAAAAAGAAAGAAAGGAAGAGGAAAAGTAGAGAAAGAAAAATAATAATAATAATAAATACAAATAAAATATATAAAGCAATTAATTAATCAAGACACTGAGTTAATTTAGGAGGAAGAGAGTTAATTTAGGGACAGACAGGGACTGCTCTGTCACACACACACACACACACACACACGCACACACACACACACGCGCACGCACACAATTTTGAATGATTGTTTTACATCGCTGAATTTACAAAAGGCACATCACTAAGTCATGTCTCGTAGCAACACAAGAGGAAAGGGTAACTGACTATTAACAACACAATCATGAAAACCAAGCTTCTTCTCAATCTAAGCTTTTTGTCTTGCATTGAGCAATTTGTGTCCTATAAAGAACAATCACGTGTACGCTGCTGTGTCATTTGGTTGGCATTTCCTTTTAAAACAGGAAGTTTTATCCACAGAATATTCACAACATCCAGGATCACCCTTCATCATCTCAGAGCCCCAAACTGCTTCCATACTGACCTGCCTGAACACCGTATTAGAGAGCCCCCACACTGTAAACCCTAAAGTTCAATGAATTTAAACATTTGGATACAATAAACATAAAACACAATAAATTTGTACATGTATAACAATCTTTTAGTTTGTTTTATTGTATGAAAACTTTTCACTGTGCTGAAATGTACAAATTGAACGTACTTAAAGAAGCTTGTTAAAGTTTCAATTTCGCTCTTCGATCAATGAAAGGACACTGGGAGATTTGAACTGTAAGTTACAATTGTTTGATTAGCCATTAATGTTTTAATTCCTTTGTATTTTACTCAACACTTGACTTACGTTATATAACAGCTCATATCAAATAATGTGTTTAATCTTGTCACACTGCTGCTTTTTTACCATGCTCAGTTAACCGCATTTCCCCAATGTGAGTAAGTTACACCAATGTGTCACTGAGCTTAATTTTAGTATCAGAAGTTATTTTCAAGGTCTTAATTTGAAAAACATTATTCGTATCGAACTTCTAACCTTCCCATATACAAGCAAAAGTCATCTCGGATGTAATTTTCCATTGTGTAAATGCATCCATTGCAGCTTGAATTAAATGTGATATTCAACAGTAGTTAACGGTGATTACTGAAGCGATATCAGTAAATGGATGTTATTTAACATCCATTGCTCGAATGATTATTTGCATGCTGCAGCACATATTATCCCATCAATTATGGTAACGTGAACATTTATCCGTTCCACGTTGTAATAACTTTGCTCCACTTTGCTAACCGCGTTACATTTTCACTCATAGCTCACGAACCCTGAGAATAACCCACACATATTAAATACTGTTGTGCTCAGCGGAAACTCCTCTAAAAACGTATCTAATTCAATTTCATATCCGTGAACCACAGCTCGAACGCCATGCAAATAAACAACAACATGTCCGGAGTATAATTCATGACCACGTTTTTGTTTATGTGCGATATGTATCCACAATATAAACGGAAACACCAAAACCATGGCATCAAATGAAAGCTAACAACCAGCAGAATCCAGTGATATGTAACTTATTTACATTGCAAGTCTTTTAGAGCAGGGAGCAAAAGTTCCACGAAAAAAACGCCAGCAAAAACCAAGCAAACATGTAAATCTTGTCTTACCTTTGCCATTTTTTCAACAAAAGTTATTTCCATAGCGATAAAAGTTTGTTTGTTGTTATGTCCGGTCGACGGAAACTCTATTTTGGCTCTTTTCTGTAGCTCTGTGCTCGCATAACATCACCAAATATGGAAACACTCACCGTGCGTAAGAGCACGTCTCTCCACGCTGCGTGTCGTGTGATTCGTCGAGGGGTCCTGTCAGTCTCAAAATGGTTGATATCATTGGCTTCTTCAGATTCAAAGCTTTTCAACCATGTATAGAGCTCCGGGATTGGACAGATGGTCGAGCGCCTGTGAATCGGACGTTACGCAAAGCGCGCGTAGATGGCATAAATGGGCTTCCACCCCCATTTTAGGCTCTGTAAAGAAGCTTACTCCAGGAGACAATTGTGAGCTATTCAAATAAACAACCAATGAAGTAAACTATGAACAAGGCATCCTCCTGGAAACAAAAATAAGCATTGTACATTTCTATCGATGCAATAAGATTAATCCAATTTAACTACCGGTATATGTGTGTATGCAGGTGTGAATGTTTCATTTAATTCTGAAAACGTTATGCTTTTGATTTCTTACTTACATTACTTTAACATCAGTCCAGTTTGAGAGCAGTTGAAGTTATACAGTTTTAGTTTGATTTGAAAGTTTTTTAAGAAGTTCTCGAAATAGGTTCGGTTCACGAAGCTGCATCGTTCGTCAAGCTAAGCCTCATGTAACCAAGGCTGCACTACCTCCAGTTTCCAGACAACCAATCCGGACAATCAAAAGACAACTTGCCCTTAGACACCTCAACGGACTTCACCCGTCTTCTTTTTTCCTGTAAGAATTTTATATTTTAAGTTTCATTGCAAATCTGCTCAACTTCTCCAGCAGAAACTTCTGGCATTGACCTCTTTACTCTTCAACAAGCTAAAACACTGAAGCAAGAGACTATAGAAATAAAATGCCTTTGCATTCAGTCAGCTGAGCTTGTGCGTTATAAAAAACTCACTGAGAACTCTTTGCAAAGCTTTAATGAATTCCTGATGGATGGTTTCTCAGTCTTTCATTAAACTCTCTCTCTCTCTCTCTCTCTCTCTCTCTCTCTCTGTCATCAGTCAGATTTACAAACATATGAACTGTATTATCGCTGCTGCTGTATTAATGGAGATGGTTCTATATTTGCCAGCTTTACTCACTTTTAACTGAACACGGCACCAAACACACATCTAGGTTCACACTTAAAAATTCCTGTAGCTCGAATTGCTTGTGTGATGACCTGCCTCTAGAGGAAAAATTCTGAACTATATAAATACAGATAATAACACGAACTAAAATAAAAACAACCGTTCAGAGTAGCTTAGGGTATAGTTTGATTTGTATGAGAGAGTTTGACACCATCCCTCCACTAGAGGGCAGTGTTAAGGTGTGATTTTAGTCATCTTTTTCGTTTAAAGTAAAGGATAATTGTATCTATGTATGTTTTATTACAATAAACAAGAAAACAAGGTAAAGAAGTTTCAGAAGAGACTAAAATTACAATCATTTCAAGAAACAAATACACTTCAGCTCCCAAATGATATCTTCCAGTAGCTCTATGATTCATATTGAGATGTCTGTATTGCGATATATTGTTACACACCTACATTATACCAGTACTGGAATAACTGAAATAAATAAACTTATGTTATTCTAATGAGCTGTATATAGTTTCGAACCAATATGACAAGCCAATGTGGCATGTTAATTTGTATTATTAAAAATTGTTGTTGTTTTTTTTTATTATTATTATTATTATTTATTTATTACTTTTTCATTTAAAAACGCTATGAGATATACAAACGGCAGCAGTGCGCTCTTGAGAATATCCATAGAGCTGCGTGTGGCCGTTGACAGTGTGCTTTACGAGCGCGTGCCAGCCTGGAGGCATCAGGTGCCCTCACATGATCAGCACGAACATCCCCATCCTCAGCATCAGCAGCAGCAGCATCATCAGCAGGCATCGCACCAGAGGCAGCAGCAGTCAGAACACACGCGGATGCGCACCGGACGCGTCTCCAAGGTCTGGATCTCCCGCTGCGATTCACCATGTAGACTTCTGAGAGAACTTCTCAAGTTTGCGAGGCATTCATCCAGCCTTGGAGCTCTGCAAAAACTGTGAATGAGGGACCCAAGGTAAAGTTGTGAATAAAGCGCATGCCTTTTATCTTTTATGCGCATTTCAATCCAATTTATGAATGAGGGTCTTGGCGGGCTGCCCAAGTTATTATCCACCGAAACGATGTCTTACAAATGTTCATATCAAGCAGGATTTTACCTTAAAGACGACTTTGACTTGCTTAAGTTTGATCCCAGACTAACTCACTGCTTTGCTTCTGATCATCTCCGCGCCCTCGCACGGCAGCTGTAGAAGCGCGCGGCTGAAGAGCTCTGCCCGCGGCTGCGCTGTCTGGATGCACCCGCTGCGCGGAGGACCGGAGCCCTCGCCGCTGCCCTATCATGAGGCATTGAGGATGGTGGAGGGAACGGACGTCCCTTTGAGGAACATTTCGACAGGGACTCGCGATATCAAGTACCTCTCTTTCCCCTGGGTAGTGACTTTGCTCTCCAGCGTCCTGATCACCACGATCGTGGTGGATATTCTGGGCAACCTGTTGGTCATTGTGTCAGTCTTCAGAAACAGAAAGCTCAGGAAGGCAGGTAAATATTTTTCTACTTATTATTTACAGGCTTTGGTGGAAAAATATTGTTTGAAGTGAGGAGCTTTACTTAAAGATTTGTTCTTATTTAATATAGTTATGATTTATATATGAGAGTGTGTATATATATATATATATATATATATATGAAAGGGAGAGATTTGTTTTAGTTGTTTTACATAAATTATTATTATTATTATTATTATTATTATTATTATTATTATTATTATTATTATTATTATTATTATTATGCCGTTTTCATTTACTATCAATGTTACACTGTTAGGGTCACTGGGATCTGCTGGTGCTTCAGCTCACTTTGGCAGAAAGATGTGGTTGTCAGTCAGCCACTTGGCTACATTCACCAATCATTCATTCTTAAAATCTCTTATAAAAGAGGAATTCAAACTTTTTTTCACCTGAATTGTGTTTTTGGTTTGCGGATATCAGAGAGAGCCATGCAAGTGAAGCATGTGCATGCATTAACTCCTCTTAATGTGGGAAGACCCTTGACTGATCCCAGACCAGTGACTTTCTAACTGAGATGCAGTAGAGCTATGCATTGTGTCATGATACATATTTAATTTATTTAACCAGATAAAACCTATTGAGATCCAGATCTCATTTACAGAGTAATGTGGTCAAGGGTTCCACCTAAAAACTTCACGTTAATGCACTGTGCGGCATTCGTTGTTATTGTAAATGATCCATTGGACCGTTTTCACCAACTGACGAGGATTAGCCTCATTAACCACAGGTTACGAGATTAAAAGAATGTCAGGTTCCTTTTGTCTTGTATTATTCAGCAGAACTGAATGCAGATCCTGAATGCACTTTTTGCTTTATCTTGTAAAAATAGACTACTAACAGCATTTACATTTATATACATTCAAAGACATTTGATTAGTTCTTACTTTTAAGGCTTTAAACCACTGGCTGAGCTGCAGGAAAAGCTTGTTTATGCAAATCACTTTAGTCCAGCGCTACCATATTTAATGCTCACCAGTGGTTTGAAATGGAAGCAACAAATATCAATGGTAATAAAATCTTTTATCACTTTGCCATTCCATCCGGCGAATATGACCAAACACCTTGAAAATATGTGAACCAGGGAGTCAGAAAAGGTCAGGCTGGCTCTGGATCTAAGCATCATTAAAGTGTTGAGGCAGTGCGTGTTTCACTTTTATAAAAAGCACCTGGAAGCAAGCTCTAATGATAAACACTGGAAAAAATTCTTTTTTTCATTCACGAAAAGCATATTTGCGAGTCATGCCTTGAATCAACGATCAGAATATAGACTATAGCGACAGGTAGCCTCAAGTCCTATGCATATTTATTTTTAATTTTTTCTCTACAAAAAGTAGATAATAGAAACCGGATCAGGTATTGGAATGGTTTCTTTTTACAAAAACAAACACGTGTGGTATCCTACAAAAAAATACTTTTAAGCGTTTTTATGATGGCACTTTAACAAATTCAGAAATTCATTCAGTGAGTCGTGCATTTTGACCCTTAGAAGTCTGGAGGTTTTTACTACTACACAATTTACTCCAATAAATAAGCTTTAAAACAGTTGTTTTATGTATAATGCTTGATATACTTGTTTAGTACAACTGCAGCTTCTTTTAAAAAATATTTTTCATTACATTACACAATAAATCCACAGCAACCCTGAAATCGTACAAAAAATACAATTCTGAGTATTCAATTTGTCACTTTAGTGAGAAGGAACAGTTTTTATGTTTAATAACAAAATTAAATTAAGAATTAAGACAAAAAAAAATTCATAAATCCTCCCAAAAAACAAAGAACAGTCAAAAGAATGTGAAAACTATTCAATTTAATTCAATTTTTATTTTGTAAATAGGAATGGTTGGGTCATTCCTACTTTTTTCAAAATAGCAGCTGCTGTGATTTTCACACGCACTGATGCATGCAGAGACTTCTAATAGTTAATAGAATGTTGCATCATCTTGTTCTCAATGTGTCATAATGAAAGCTCTGTGTTGTAAATGTTTTCTAGTAGAGTTTGGGTGTAGGGAAAACTCTTCAAACCAATCCATTTGGTGGGAAATGCTCCAGAAAGTAAGGAATGTAGTCTAGAACAGAGTTTCTTAACATTTTTGACACTGGGGCCCAATTTTCCCTGTACAACGTGATTCAAGGCCCATTCAAATAACTTGTTAATTGATGCACATCTTGTTTGATTTGTGTTTAATAATTAAATCAAGTCATTTTATGGGTCATTAAAGTAAAATCTTGTGGGGAAAATGAACAGTTAAACCAAAGTTGTCGTGCTTGGCACAAATTAGAATTCCAAAAATATTTAAAAGGCATTTTGATAAATAAAATTGTGTGGTAATAAAGCAAGCACACTTAAAATAAGTTTAAAATGAAATAAACTGTAAATGACACTTGAATAGAGTGCAACCTGCTGATGAACTTGACAAATTAGTAATTTTTGTACCATATGTCTCTCTCCAATTCTGTCTCTCCAAATCTGTGACAAATTAACAACAGTCTGTTTTTTAACATGCTACAAAACACATTTCATGTTCAACTCTTAACGAGAGGGGAGGAGCGGAGAGGACAGGAGAGGAGAGGAGAAGATGCAGCAAAGAGCTTTCAACGTTGAACTTTTAGTCACATTAGTTTGCAATTCACTAAAACAGCATCCGTCATCTATCTTTTTAACCACAAGAGAATTAACACAAGCAGTTGACGATGCAGCCTCTGCAGTGCAGCAGATGCATAGGTGTATAAAGGCCTTAACTTAATTATACAATATTCATAATTTAGTTTTAATTAAAAAAAAGTCTATAATGTTATAGGGATTATCGACAATATACTAAACAGTAAAATGTGTCTGTTAAACTTTGGTTAACTGCTGTGGTGCGGAAGGTTTTCAATCGTGATAAAAACAGGTGGAGTGACTCATTAAAAAGTTGAACAAAGCAGTGAGAGTGTGACAGTACTACAGATCTAACAGCACAACAGATCTTAATCATCTGTTCCTCTTTACAAACAGAATCTTGAACATGAGTCCAGTGAGAGAAGGCCCACGACAACACACTCTAAAAGGGCAACTCTGGGATGTGTGCGCTGTTTATTATTGTCCCTTCAAGTGACTGAAATAAACAGTTCCTAGTTTCAAAATTTCAAACAAAATCATTCTTTCATTTTCCAACCCGCGTTTTCCCTTTTTGGGGTCACAGTGGTCTGCCAATGCCTATCTCCAGCACACATTGGTTGTAGTATAGTGTTGAATCTTTAATGTGACTCCGTATGAACGAGTCGTGTTGGAGAGGGATTCGTTCATTGGCACATGCGCATCATTCTTGTGGTTTTCCGAGCGTAACCCGTTCATCATCAATGACAGAAGACCGAAAAGACCCGAAGGACTCGAAAGATGAACTAATCTTTTCTGTTTCCGGCTCATTCTGCATTGGTTAACATTAAGGGGATATCATGAGCCGGAACCCGAAAAGATTAGTTCTTTTCCCGACTCCGAGTCCTCCGGGTCCTTTCGGTCTTTTGTCTTTCCGGCTCATAATTTGATGTCCGATAATTTGTTTGTTACATTGTGATTTTAGTGTTGATATGTTTATGTTATTTAGGATCTTTTGATTCTAATTTATTTATTTTTTATTGATTTATTATTATATAGCTCTTTTGGCACAAACGTGTCATTTGTTTTAAAACTTACTTATTTACTTACTTAACTTTACAGCTTGTTTTGCATTTTAAATGTCTTCTGTCTTCTAAGTATATTTTGATTTATCTTTTTAAGGTTGTATTTAAAAAAAATAAACAATCCAAGAGTGTGTATAAAGTATAATATCTGAAACATCAAATGTTACAAACAATACACTGACAATCTTTACACTGATTGACTTATTAAACTTAATTAAATTCAAGAATCAAATGCAAGTTATTTAGCTAAAAGTTGAACTTGAAGGGAATTTATTATAAACTAAAAATAAAGTGACTCAAAAATGCTTCATGAATCTTAGGCTATGTAAGGAGTTGTACAATGAAGATTAAAATACACTTAAAACACAACAAACACAAAAACCTTGTCTCTGAAAATGATTTTATGAACAAATTAAGTCTTTATTAACACATTATCGGTTGAGCATCAAAAACTGTTAATAGCAGTAGTAATAATAAATATAAAAACAATAATATTTGCATACTAAAATTGCCTAATGTTGTGGCGCGGTCGCGTGACAAAAGAACGAAATGACCCGGAGGAGTCGGACTCGGAAAAAGAACGAATCTTTTCAGGTTCCGGCTCATAGCCGCTCCGTAATGTTAACCCATGAGTCGGAAAGAGAAAAGACCGAAAGGACCCGGAGGAGTCGGACTCGCAAAAAGAACGAATCTTTTCGGGTCCCGGCACTATAGCGGTCACGTGACAAAAGTGCTAAAGAAGCCAGTCCGGACTGAGTGCATGGACTGCACACATTAACATCAGAGAGAAGCAATTATGTGTCGAACAAAAGAGATTTAAATCTAAAGAAGACAGATCAGAGTTTGGGTAAACCAGACTAAAAGACCCAGGTAGGCTTTAGTAATATATTTATATTTATTTTAAATTTAGCATTATAGTTTTGTCTTATTTGTAGTGTGATTCGCGTCTGTGTATAAAACGCTAGTAGATGTGGAAGTAACACACAACATTTATTGATATTTTAGTAAAATTAACGAAATGACTCGAAAAAAGATCCGTTTATTTTACTGAACGAGACTCAAAGAACCGAATCCGTAAAATGATCCGAACTTCCAATCACTAATTGGTTGAGAGGCGGGGGTACACCCTCAACAAGTTGCCAGTCCATCGAAAATCATTCTTTGTTTATTGTAATTTATTTATTTGTACACTAAATAACAGAACAATTTAATAAGAGCTTTTATAATTAATTCCATGATTTGTTGTAAATCATACAGTGGCTCATAAATGCTCCTGTGCCTGACCTTTTGAAATTGTGAGTAGACGAGCTGTAAAATTAGAAAAAGTTCATGTTCATTCCTGTAGAAATAAATTGTCTTTGATTTATTTGATGCTAAGCATTATTGTGATCTATTGTCAATACTTCAGGAAACTCTTAATACAGATTGACAGCCACGCGAGTCGACGGGAGCTTGCTCATTTAGGAAAGAAAGAGAGATCAGGTGAGAGACAAAGATGAGGCTAATAAATGACTAACAGGGCGCTTCAAATCAACAAGTAAAGAACGGGAATGCAAAAGTCCCAAACATTTGACCAAGCAGCAGTGTATTTGTGTAAAACTGATTTGAAAGCTAATTGAATCACACGTTTGTTTCGAGCCATGACTAACTGGGGTGGCAATTTGAAAAGGCTGAAATAATGCACCCACAATTGTTTTCCATTGCCCACATGCTATTTATTCATACAGTAAACCCATTATTCGAGCAGCAATAACCGATAATTGGTCTGCCTCTGCTCATTATGAAAGATAGAGAGCAAGCTTAATCGACTCATCAACACTTTACAGCCCATCGGCTACGTGATCACATGACTCGTCAAACGGAAAGACGACAGCGTGCCGGTGTACAGCTGCTGTGTGAAAGCTTCCGTTTGCCGGCAGCTGTTAGCCTGTGGAATGAGCTGCAAACACCTGAATCTACCAGAGGCCAATGCTCTTATCTCATGAACATCGGACAGTGTGACCTTTACTTTTGGAAATTTAAGCTTTAAGAGCTTTTAGGTGCAGTCATTTGTTTGACCATCTAACAATTGACCTTTAAAAAATAAAATCACTGGAATTCTGAGTAGAAATAAAGATAGATTTTTTAATGAGCTCAGTCTCAGTGTTTTGTCTATGAGAAATAAAGATAGAGATAAAGGCTGGGAAACACCATGCACTGATCGTCTACTGTAGCCTTCTCTAGAAATGGCAGCACAACTGAACTCTTAGAGTCATGTCAGATGTAATTATATAGCCCGGTGTTTGAGAGGATCTGAAAGCTCGAATTGCTCAATACTATACAATACTATATTTGAAAGTTTTGTGATTTTGCACACCATAATCGCAAACTGAATACTTATACATTTTTTTCCATTTTGTCCAAATAACAAAGCAATAAAAATTATGTTTTCCTGAAACAACCGGATGGTTCAGTCTGAAAGTTTTATACATAAAAAAATACAAAGAAGTGTGTAACCCTTAAAAGTCTTTGACTTTACAATTTGCTCTAATAAATGATCTTTAAAACAGTTTTTGTGGCAATGCTTGAAATCATTTTTTGGTACAACCCCAGCTTTTTTTTTTTACAAATTTTTTTTTCATTATGTGACACAATAATTCCACAAAAAACAATTATGACTATTTATTTGGTCAGTTTTTTACTGTAAAAATATCAAAAATTGAGAATGAACTGAGTTTTGAGTTTTTAAGTGTTGAGACAAAATAAAAATCCCCCCCAAAAGCAAAGACAAGGTCTAAAAAATGTTAAAATGATATAAGCAAAAACAAATTCAAGCACTTTTTGTGCTGTTGTGCTTTTTTGCACCAGAACTTTGAAAAATACAAGCCATATCACAGGTATAGTATTTCCAAGAATTATCCCTTTTTTCACCACTAGGATAAGGGGTCTGTAAAATGACACTGAATTTTTGTGAACCGATTCACACCTATGCAGTGTTAAACAAGTTACTTCCAAATTGTAAAACACTACAGATGACTTGTTACTGTGATTTGAAAATAATCAGTTACCTTACAATATATGTCTCAGAATTGTAAGATATATACTTTACTCGTATATTACAATTGACTTACTTTCACCAAAATTATATTGCAGTGCATTTAACGTTCAGAAGAAAGCTGTATGATGTAGCATAATGAGTGTGGGCTACAGGCTATTAACAACATCGTTTATAATTGGCAATGTGAAGGATATGTAAAGAAGAATAAAGCCAGAATCACAAATGATCTTAGTGAGATAAGAGGTAAAGTGATTATCTAGTAATGTCTCGGGTATATATTAGACACAACAGCAAACTACAATGCTATAACAAGACGCAGAATTTTTTTATTGTTTCCATTATTTTATTCACTTTAAATTCAATTCTCAAATAATACAAAACTGCTGTTAGGCATAAAGTGAGAATGATGAAAATAGCCTTCTCAGTAAAAATAATTCATTCATTCATCTTCCAACCCACTTATTCCCTTTTGGGGTCACGCAGGTCTGCCTATGCTTATCTCCAGCACACATTGGGCGAGAGGCTGGGCAGGTACACCCTGGACAGGTCGCCAGTCCATTGTAGGGCAACATTCACCTGAGAGGAAACCCACGCAAGCACGGGGAGAATATGCAAACTCCTTCCAGGAAGGTCACTGGCGAGCCTCAAACTGACAACACAGCGCTAACCACTGCACCATCATCCCGCCCCAGTAGAAATTAATTTAAGTTTAATATACTATATACATTAGACACTGGTTATAGTTCAAGGATTAATCGCTCTGTTTCTTAATTATTTTATCTCTATTATTTGTTATTATATTATTATAGTTTATATTGTTTCCACCCACAAATGTTTTGGTTGTGTTTTTAGCTGCCACAGGGATTTATTAAAATAGATTATTAAAATAAGTGAAGCTAACGGGACTTAAGTAAAAGAGATATCCAGAATGCTAGCAGCAGCTCTACTGTCTGTTGGTTGAAAGCTAGATGCACGTCACTCAAATTGAGTGACAGCGGGAACAGCCAATCACGCGTTAGCTCTGATCCCAGCAACCAATAGATGAACTTAGATCAACCGAAATAAAGTTCAGTTGAGAGACCGTTTGAGCTAAAGCGGTGGCTATAGCAAGGGAGCAGTGCAGCTCTCGCCGTTGCCATCACCAGCGTCAACATCACTCGTAATTTTGGCAGTATAAACCGGAGCGGACGTAGTGCCTTTTCAAAAAGTCCAGGGGCATGTTCTCCCTGTGAACTATGTCCGGGCACGAGCGTACCGGTATGTTCTCAGCGCTGGGAGAAGCACTAACCTCTTAAGCCCTGAGGCCTATTTTCCGAAAATCCTATACTTTTACTTTTTAAGGCATTTCTCAGCTTTTACAAGGCCTAAACTGCAAATCTTGGTATCAAAATGAAGATAGGTTCTTGGGGAGTGGTGGGGATGAGTTAATTTGACAAGTCAAAAAATGAACTCCGCCTAAAAAAAAACCACATGTTTCCTCCAATATCTCCTTATTTTACTTATAACGAAGCAAATAAACACAATCAATTGTAACCCCTACATGTCAAGGACAACTTTAGCAAGTTTGGTGTCCATACTACAAGAAACTAATATTCTGTAAAGGTTTTGATTGAACAAAGTTCAGGCGTAATCCATGTTGGCACAGTTTGGCACAATTTGGCACAATAATTGAAATATGGAAAAAATCTTGTCCAAAGCTTCCGCTACGTTCATAGTCTTCTTTTCTTGCTTACGGGACATGATTTCAGCAAAAAAAACTCATAAAGAAACGCTGTAAAAGGGGGGTGGAAGCTCATTTACCCCATCTTGCTGCGCTTTTGGGAACCTTTCATTCACAAACGCTTTCGAAGTTCGAGCTTCTGCGTGTCCCTATCCCCCGACCATCTGTCCAATCCGGGAGCTCTATATATCGCTGGAAAGCTCTGATTCTGAGGAAGCCAATGAGATCAACCATTTTGAGACGGACAGCATCGCCGACGAATCACACGACGCTCAGCGTGGAGAGACCACCTCTTACGCAGGGGGAGTCATTCCATATTTGGTGACGTTTTGAGACCATGGAGAAACAGAAAAGACCCAAAATGGAGTTTCTGTGAAGCTATATACCGGACATAACAACAAACGGACTTTTATCGCTATGGAAATAACTTTTTGTTGAAAAAACGGCAAAGGTAAGACAAGATTTACATGCTTGCTTGGTTTTTGCTGGCGTTTTTTCGGGGAACTTTCGCTCCCTGCTCTGAAATACTTCATGCAATGTAAATGAGTTGCATATCGCTGGATTCAGCTGGTTGTTAGCATTCATTTGATGCCATGGTTTTGGTTTTTCCGTTTATATTGTGAATACATATCACACATAAACAAAAACTATGTTGTTGTTTATTTGCATGGCGTTCGAGCTGTGGTTAACGGATATGAAATTGAATTAGATACGTTTTTAGAGGAGTTTCCGCTGAACACAACAGTATTTAATATGTGTGGGTTATTCTCAGGGTTAGTGAGCTATGAGTGAAAATGTAACGCACAAGGGGGCAAGTCCCCGGTACCGGGGACTCTCGGATTTAAGTGGCTAAAGCAACTACCCTTGATGATAACGTTCCTCTTGTCCTTATCAAAATAATGTGCATTCGTTAATCTCATGAATTTACCACCCTCTGCCAAAAAGTTTACGCTTATATTAACAAACTATGAAAAGGAATTAGAACTTCTGCTATTTTTTATTTGCGGGTGAAAAGTTTGTTGTAACGCGTTACTGAATATGTAACGAAAATATTATTAAACATTTTGAAGTAATACCCTACTTTACTGCGTTACAGGGAAAAGTAATATGTTACTGTTATACATTAATCGCATGTCAGCCTGTTGCTGGGAACGAATAAATATGATCTTTCTGAATCCCATAATAGAAACCGAAAAAGCTTATGGTTAGTTGTAAAAATCTCACTACAAAGATGGTTTGTACAGATTAGAGACAATTGTTGGCACATTTAGGAAGCATACAATTAGCCGAGTTTTACTGAAGCTTCTGGATAAGCTTCCTCAGAAGAATCTCAAAAAGATATCAAGGGGAAAAAAAATGTTTTTTTTGTCCAGTAACTCATTTGAACTCGTCTATAACTGTCTAAAGATTTGTTCTTTACTTTGTTGTTTTTCTGTTCCCCACTGTTAAAATAAAACTACTCAACCTTTCATAATAATTAAATAAAGATTTAGCTGGTAATGATAAAATTAATGAAGACCTTTGAAACCCGAGCACATTACATATGTGTTCATGCATCTAGCAGACACAACTTTATCCAGAGCGGCTTGCACATTGGGGGAAAACAAATTTGTCACAAAGAGAGAGTTCATGAGCAAAAGAGCTCTACTCTTAGAAGATGAAGCACTGTGGATAAATTTAAAGCAAGGATGTCATGGAAATGAAGAGTTTTTCATGTAAGTTGAAGCATTTTATTTTTTTAAATGGTTTAAAAAATAGTTCTACCAGCAGGGGACAGTGATGAGAACACTCTGATTAACCACTTCACATGAAAATTGATTTTGGATTGTAAGTTTGTGAGTCGGACGGTGCTGATCCTGTAGCTATAAGGAAATACCCACGTGAGTGTGGATTGTGGGACCAAAGAAACGGGGTATAGGTTGAAAAGAAAGAACGCCCACAACTGTGCTTTTAAGAACCTAAATGAGCAGCTGCTGGAGTTTGAACACCCAGACTACTGCAAAACAGTGAAAAAAAATGGTTTAACGGTTGATTTTAAAATAGTGAGCGAACCATTTCTTGAGCGGAGCCAGGAGGCGACTCGAGTCTTTTATAAAAGCTTTGCAATAAATCCTCAATCCAATTTTGAGTGTCCAAGATGTGTGTGATGTGGTCATACTCTTTATTGCAGCACCAGCTGAAGAGTCAATGTTCACCTTGGAAATAACCTACAAGGACAGAATATCCTCTTTATTAGAAACACTGCACTGAAAAAAAAAAAATTCACTGCACTGTAAAATGATTTATCATTTAATCAAGACAGAAGTTTGGCAAAAACAAAAGTTTTGTCATCTATACAGAAGTTGGACAAAATTTATTGCAAATACTAAAATATGTCTTAAATTTAAGTCGTGGTGCTGTGAGAAAGACCTTTATGGCCTTGAAGAACTGAATCCATGCAGTTTGGCAGGGATTTATACTATTTATTGATGAAACCATCAGGAATAGCAAAGAATGTAGTCTCGGATGCCTCCCATAGTTCATCAATATTTTTTTGTTTCATCTTCCATGCTTCCTCTACCATCCTACCCCAGACATGCTCAATGATGTTCATGTCTGGTGACTGACGGCCCAATCTTCTTCACCTTGAGGAAGTTTGATGTGGAGATGGAAGTATGTGATAGAGCACCATCCAGCTGCAGTTTTTGGCCTCTTTTATAATTGGAAATAAAAAAGTTAGTTAATATTCCTTCACTTTTTAGACTATTGATGTTGTCTTCGTGTACATACTGGATGTAAACCAGAAAGAACATGATTCAAATCTTTTTTTAAGATAAATTTGATAATCAACACTTGATAATCAACACTTTAGTCTCAGGGTGAATCTGAAGCATGTTTGCAGAGGTCTAGCACAGTGGGGTTCTTTTTTTACACACCTGATACGTTCTTCGAAAGAACACCCTGTTCCACATTTTTCTAGAATTTGGTGACAAAAATCCAAACTTCTGTTCTATTGCTCTGCATCTCTGTGAGTTACCAAGCTTTTTTTTCTTTATTCGTTCATCACAAGCATCTAAAACTAATATTCACAAACCATAACACAAGAGAGGCTGTGCCAGTACATTACAAACAAGGACAAGCCGATCACATTTTAGAAACAAACACAACAATGAAAAACATCATGCACTAAACGTGCAATCGAGGCATTTTTTCAGATGCTTGAATGGCAGTCGGAAGAAGTGTATACTTATCTAGTCCTACCCCCTTTCACAATAAGCTATCCATAGTTACAATCAAGCCATCTACAACAGGAAAAGACAAGCAGCCACAAAATAAAAAATGCACTAGAAAATGTTTTTTATTTTGCTAGAGAATTTTTTTTTTTACATTTTACACAAAAATTACATTGGGAAAATACACATTCAAACTCACAGAGACAAACTGAGTTTCCAAATATAAGATTATTGTGAACGTATGTGCTGGCTTATCAGAACAAAAACAGAGGTAGTCAAGGACAAAGAATGAAATATTTGGTGAAAGGAAGAAACAAAACTCTTTTTAAGACTTTATTCCTCCCTTGAAGTGGCAGGAAGCAGGCCCATACTTTTGCTTAGCCGAGGAACCTCTAAATGTAACAATAAAAAATATAAGAACCTTACTGAGCCTTTAGAAAAATCAATCACCAGCTTTGGCCCTCACTAAGACTTTCTGTCCCATTTAGATTTGCATATCATTTACAAATAAATCTGTAGTGTAAATAAAAATAAACATTAGAATAACTGTATGCATTATGTTGAGTGGAGGAAATGGTAAACGTAAGCAACACTTACAAACTTTACTGTTTATTTAATCAGCCGCTAACATTAATAGGGGTTTTAGCAGTAGTTTCACATCTTTACACATATTTCCATGAGAAAATCCAATAACTGGAGCCATGCTCATCTAGTCACTTGATGCTCAGCGAGGGCAGATCCATTACAGATAGGGGATTTTGATGAAATTGGTTTTAAATGTGATGATTCATTCCTCCACAGGAACGGAGGTTTCACACTGAGTAATGCACAGAATTCAATTCATGCCCTATTTCTGCCACTCATCAATGAGAAACTGTTTAATTTATAGCACATTAATGTACAGCTTCAATACCTTGACCTCTGTTCTCCAGACTTTAAAACAAGTTCTGAAAGTATAACATGAAAGCCGTGCATGGATATGGGTTTAGTATTTCACAGGTAAAATCTGGATCAGAATTGTGATTTATTGTCATGTCATGAAGAGGTATCCATATTACTAGGAATTTACGAGAACATAGAGCACAAAACGTAAGGAAAGTAAATGTAGTAGAAACAATTAGGTCCCGCAAGGGTCGATTAAAAACAGATAAAAATAGTACTTTTAAACTTTGACATTGTCTTCTTTGTTAACCAAATCCTGGGTTTAATCCAGGAGTCCCTATGCATGAGAGGACCCTCTGAACACCAAACATGTTTCTGTGCGTAACATTATGTTTACGATCACAATGGCTCGCTTGAAACAACTCCCCTTAACTATAAATTACTAGTTTTATTACGAATTATAAAAACAAAAACCCCACAAGCTGAATGGTAGGTACTGTTATGTTTAGTGTACAAATTAGTGTTGTAGTGCTCGAGACCCATTTCCTTTTGGTTTTGTCATGGTCTCGACTCTCAGTGATCTCAGTATCATCTCGGTTTCGGCTGCACAGGTTTCCTGGTGATCTTAATCCATAAAACAAAAAATAAGCCCCAAGTACTTTAATCTAATAAAACAATATTTTTCTTCAAATAAACCCAATCAGCAGCATGTTTTATTAAAACAATGCCAGCACTCCATAATGTTAGTCACACTCCACTAGAGATTCACAGAAGAATTCAACAATATCTGTGACATCTGCAGTTATTACCTTTGGCTTTATGGAGAACAAAAATATATCTATACAACTTCCATGAAGAAGAAACATTCTGCTGTGTGCAAATTTGACAAAATTACCTTGTCGGAGATTTCTGGAACAACGTTCGCGAGAAATGTTGGTTACAGTACTGTTTGAGAAAATAAATAGTTATGGACATTTAAGTTTTGAATGGCATCTGTTATTTTAGTAATGAATTTATAGACTTCTCTGCAATGGACTGGCGACCTGTCCAGGGTGTCCCGCCTCTCGCCCAATGAGATGTGCACCGGCAGACCCCCGTGACCTCGAAAGGGAATAAGCAGGTTGGAAAATGGATGGATGGATATATAGACTTCTAGGATGTTAAAAAGGGACTAGCAATTTATCTTGAATACAAAAAAAATGTATGGCAGGGATTCTCAAACTTTTTCACTCCAAGGGCCCTGTTATTCTTCAAGTCAATGTTATATAATACAATATATATATTACTAAATATATAAACAATTTAGTGGCAAAGCAATTCATTCGCAATTAAAAATGTAGCATTCATTAAAATGAACAGTGAACCCCCTGCTCTCTCTCCATATCCATCTCTCTCTCTCTCTCTCTCTCTCTCTCTCTTTCATGTGCGGGCCGTATGTTTTTTAAATAAAGAGTTAAAAATATTTTAAAGTGATTAGTCAGTAAAAAATGTTTTAAAAAGAAAGTGGCCTACCAGATGGCATGCCCCCAGCAGCCCACTGGTTGAGAATCGCTGATCTATAGCACTCAAATTTTCAAAGTAATTTGTCACCTTTCATTAGAGCTTGGTTAAGTAGAAACTTTCTTGCATAGGTTTCCCCAGTCCTCTGTCCCCTGCATATAAGACTTAATATGGATGTCTTCCTGGCACATGCCAAGTCCTCCTAAAATGGTCATAGGTGAAAACTGCTGATAATTTTATTCATACGTATTTAGTCGAAGGAGTACTGAATTCAGTAAATGTAATCCTGGGGTATAAATGTTACAAAAGATTTTTTTTTATTGTTGCTTAATTGACAAAATAGCTGAACTTGTAAAATTACAGCGATGTTTTTTGTTTGCTATAGCGAAAAGAAAATTGTGTTAAATTTTAACACTATTGTGTTTTTGGTCTTGGTTTTGTTCTCAGTGCTCTCTGTTCTCAGTCGAGTCTTGGGCTTGGTCGAAGCGGTTTTGACTACAAGACTACTAAAAATATGCAGGACCACGTTCTTCCGTTGCACCTATTCAGTCTAAGATTAGCAGGACTTGAGTGTAATTGGCCCAGTCTGCACATGCTCAGTAGTCAGTTTGATCTTGAGAATTGAAAGTAGTCTGCTTTTCAGTGTATGGATAATATAATGGTGTTATTTTATTTTTATAGGCTTTCTATAAAGAAATGCGTTTGTATGCATAAGCATATATTAATTATTTGTTAAAAATATGAGTGAAATGTATTAAATATTTATAAGAGCAGTACATCGTTTGGGCACTGCTTTAAGAGCTTGAAGGTGCAGTGTTTAGAGATTTCTACAGTATTTTTTCATAGAGAAATGAAAACAATTCCTGAAAAGTGACGTTTGAGTTCATGTGAAGAGCAACCCGTCTGCAGCTTCCATGAGCTCCCAGAACACTAGTTTTAAGGCAGCCTGTAGGCATGGCTTTACAAGTGTCCTGTCTACACGGATATCTGTGATGTGAGACTGACTGAGAGCTGCTGGTCCTCACACACACCTGTGTCAGACTCCATGCCTTCAGCGTTGTTCTTTCGGCTGGTTTCTCTGACTTGTGCTGCAAACCTTTTAGGCATTCCTTCTTTCTCCTTCCTCACACCACAGCGTTTTCTTGAGAGTGCGCCAACAGAAAAGATCCTCATCTAGTTTCAGCGCCGTTGTTTTGGGCTTAAATCTCAAAACATTCTTCATCACATTTGTGATCAAGATACACTTGTGGGTCTTGCTCTGAAGTGTTGTGAATCAAAGCAAGTCGGGAAGATTATCCTTAATATCAGCAGCGCAATGACTGTGAAGAAAAAACACTTTAACCCATATATGTTACATTTTCAGCAACTTCCGGGTGATTTTTAGTCTATATTTGGATTTTTCGTGATTTTTTTTGTGATCAAACTTATTCTCTGTTTCATCAAATTGAATGTTTTTTGGTGATGAATCTTATTTTTACACATATTTTACAAAAATGCTCTGACATTTTTCAAAAACTCAAAAATGCATCCTGAGCAAATTTACAACCCTTCATGTTATTCGTTAAACTGCTGCAAAAATCGATCAGATCAACATCTCTCATCAAAACTACTACATTTTGTTTTGTATCCTTTAATGTCCAAGATCTTACATGATGTCCCTGGTTTTGAAGAAAAAAAAACGTATTTTCTATATGAAAAGTGATTGTGACCTGGATTTTTTTAAACATAGTCTTAGAGATGTCAAACATCAGTAACAACTTTGCCATTGGTGAATTTTTAGTTTAATATCAAGGGTTAATGGTCTGAAATTCTGATAAACAGTAAACATCTTCAATTTAACCACTTCCCAACAAGAATGACCACCAACAATCAAGAATGCAGGATTATTTGATGTCATGGCAATGTAATCAAAAAAGGTCATTATAATGGATGACAATAGGGCACAAACAATAAAATGTAAAGACACACAACGATTAAAGTCCTCCCATACTACAGCTTTAACTGAATCTGTGGGGAGGTGATGCACCAGAAAAACTAGCGTGTACTAATAAAAAAAATAATACTAATAATTAAAATATTGCTTTATTTGCTGCACGCCGATTGCTTGAGAGACAGAGACGTCTGGTCAGAGGTGTTGAGACAAAGCACAACCGAATTAAAGGAATGAAGCATGATTTCTCCAGGCTCCTACTCCTCCAATGCCTCTTTTAAAGCAGGGGAAATCATTTGTAATAAACGTGTTGCTCACGTACAAACCAAGCTGATACGTGAGAGATGAACGCAGCAGGAGTCGTGTGTTCAGTTATTCAAAGAATTCAATTCATTCCCCGCAGACTCCAAAGTGGATGCAGAAGTCATTGTAAGACTTGTTTAATGAAGCATCCGGTTCCTAGAGTGTTTGAAAAAATGTAATTTAAATAGATATTGAATCTCAAGATAAAACAAGCAGTGTGTTAGCATTAATTAGCTTCTTCCTCAACATCAGCCCTCGCAGGAAGCACAACACAATTAAGCAAAGTGGACATGATGTAATTGCTTTGCTCGATTTCTATACATTTAGTTACATTTAGTCTTCGGTAGTCGTCCATGTCTAACTAGGGAAGGTGACAGCAGCGAGCGCTGAACACATTGATCAAACATTACAAGATCCAATTATACCGTGTAGGTCATTGCTTTGAGCTTGTTGGGTTTAAATGCTGACGTTTATATTGATATTTACAGCACAGGAGGTTTATTTGTGACTCATATCAAGCTCAGCTGTTTGTTTAGGACCTATCACACAGATTGACTTTTATGTCTGGCATTTAAGCAAAAAGATTCATAAAGGCATCGTTGTGTCCAGTGAAAAGACTTTTAACAGCTTGTTTTCTAAGCCATTTCATTCATTTTCCTGCCAGCCTATTCCCTCGCGGGGTCACAGGGGTCTGCTGGTGCTCCATCGGGTGAGAGACGAGGGTACACCCTATACAGGTCTCATATTCACTCACACAATTCACACCTAAGGGGAATTTAGATTATTTAATTAACCTAACCACATGTGTTTGGGATTGTGGGTGAAATTACCCGGAAGAAACCCCTTCCAGCCTCAAACTCCTTCCTGCCTTGAACCAACAACAGCCTAACAGGAAGGCCATTGCTACCCACTGTGCTACCATGCCCCCTTTCTGTAAACATATCAACCCAAATTCTTAAAGGGGAGCACTTCCTCCAGGGGTTTTACCAGAAATACAGATTATTAGTGTGTGCACACAACCATCCATCACACAGTGTTAAATCAACACTACTGGTGTCAGTGGGGCACATACTCTATACACACTTTGTACATACAACACTTTACAATTGTTCCATCATCTCGTGGAGCTGTTGCTAGTGCAGGGACTGCAAATTTTGTTAAAATTGAGGGATTCCGCTCAACATCAGTAGATTCTAGAGAACAATGTCCAGGAATCAGTGGCAAAGTTCACTTTCAGCAAGACAACGATCCTAAACACGGCTCTAAATCTACTGCCAGCATGCATGCAGGAGAACAAGTAGGATGTTCTGGAATCTCAGTCCCCAGATCTGAATATTATTGAACATCTGTGGTATGATATGAAGTAAGCTTCCCGTGCTCAGAAACCATGAAACCTGACTGACCTGGAGATGTTTTGTAAAGAAGCAACTTTTGCCTTGAATCTAGATTCTAATTGGAAGCTATAAAAAGTGTTTAGAGGCTGTTAGGAGGATGCACAAAATATTGAGTATGTTTTTCTTTTGTGGTGCCTAAATTTTCAACATTATCCATAAATCATATGAACTTTATTTCACTTCACAAGAATCACTGTGTTTGTCTCGTGATATATTTGGGTGAAATTTCTTTTTTTAACTCTATCCTGTCCTGCTTATAAGCCACCACATGGGATAGACAGTTTTGGATGGAAGCGCTGAATTTATGTCATTATTTATTTATTTATTTATTTATTTTTCCCATTGACCAAATGGCGTTAATTACATCAGGACAGAAGGGACATGTCGCACAGGGGGAACAACACGGCTGATCTAATGCACAGCTGAGTGTGGAATATCCCGTTTAAGTCCATGGTCATTTGATATGGTGGCTCAGTGGATAGCACTGTGGCCTTCCAGTTAGAAGGTTGCTGGTTTGAAGCTTGAGACCTCAAAAACATGCAGTTAGGTTAATTGAATAATCTAAATTCTCCTGAATGTGTGAGTGAATGTTTCCCTGCGATGGACTTGCAACCTGTCCGGGGTGTACCTCGCCTCTCGCCCAATGTGTGCTGTAGATATAGGCACCAGCAGACCCCTGTGACCCCAAAAAAGGGAATAAGCGGGTTAGAAAATGGATCGATGTATGGCTACAATAAATGAATAGTTATTTTAGTCAGTTAACGTTATCTCACAAATGACAAGACAACAAATAGTGCCGTAAATTCTTTTATTTTGGGATGTGGATCCCTTTACCTGTTACATCAATGTCCATAGCCCATTATTTAACAGTTTTAACAGCTACTGTGCATCGAATATGTTTAATTTATATTGTGTAATTTTGTTATTAGCATATAGCTAGAGCATGTGGGAAAACAATGTTAACGTTCGCGCTAATGGCGTCACAATAATCAAATATTATGTTTGGGACTCATATATCTTTTTAAAAACGTTTATTCTGCTAGGTCTGAGGGTTTGACATAATGTTGGAATCCGTTTTATTCCCTCCTGCATTTGTGGGTGATGTTGGTGAGTTCGGATGCTGACTCTTAGCGTCCAATGAGCGCCTGACTTATTGAAGCCTTACGTTAGAGATGTTCAAATCCACAAATCCATTCCAATTTCTCAGAACATAGGTGGTACATCCAATGGGTTGGGGATTTTTGATTATGTACACCAGGAGTGTGTGGGCTGAAGCTGTGTTTTATCCGGTGTTCCCTGCAGCATCGTGAGGTAAAATGGTGGAGGAGAGATCATTGATACACATGAGTGAATAAATTGACCTGAAGTGCGGTTTTTCGAAATTAATCAACACCTGCCAGCAAATCAGAACTGACTATTCAGACAGACCATGGCATAATTACCTTTAGCACATAACAGACTTTTCTCAAAGACTAATATCAGCCTAATATAATATCAATGGAATGGTGGCAAAATCGAAAACATATTATCTATAAAGGTATATAGAGAAAGCAGTTGCTTAAAAAATGTGTTTAATTATTTAGCATTTCAATTAAACTTTTAAAGCTATAAAAGTTCGTTTAGTCAATAGGTAGGCTGTTTTTCTCAAACTTTGGAATTGATGGCAAGAAAAGTTCCTAAAAGCCTCTATAACTTAAGTAGAAGGACTTCTCGGTTCGGACAGTTCTTGCTAACTTGGGTTAAAATCAATATAATTGCAGTGAAAGGTGTGTGTAGGTACAAATGGAACTACAGCGAGACTTGCATTATGGGTCATGGAAGCAATCACTCTCTTCTTCTGTGCTGTAATGTCAGTGTCACCGAACGCTGCTTTGACACAATCTCAAATGGCATGCTTCATGTACCATTTATGTTCTTACAATGGCCACTATGTGTTCATCCTGTCCAAGACACCACGGGGAAAGAGGAGATGATGTCGCTCCAGGAGGGACACAGGTTTAAGTTCCAACCCTGCATCAATACACAGACCAGCCGCTCCAAACAACCCAATGTGAGCTTGAAGTTTGATCAGATGTTTCTTTAGGCTTCATTGCCTTTGTCGATCAAATCTGTGACTACAGTGTTTTTTTCAGACATGAAGATCATGGTTTGCTTGAGACAAGGATTACGTTTGAAAGACATATTTTCACTTACCAAACCTCCAACGTGTTTAATCTCCAGAGAGAGAAACTTGAAAGACTGAAAAGTGAAAATAAAGCTTTTTTGATCACTTTCGGTTTATTCTACGCAATTTTCATCTCCATGCCCCCTTTGAAGAGGCCCTTGCCTGTGACTGTTCTCAAAAAACCTTATTTAGAGGAAAATCTCTCTCAATTTGAGAAGCACTGATTGCTCCGACTGCTGTCTGTTGCTTGTAGCATTTTCAGACGAGCGTCCTCGTCTGATTAAAGGACAGAAGTCTTTGTGAAGTGCTTCATGATTTTAATTCACATTACTTCCAGAAATGGTATAAAACTATACAGTTGTGGCCAAAAGTTACGAGAATGACACAAATATTATTTTCCACAAAGTTTGCTGCTAAACTGCTTTTAGATCTTCGTTTCAGTTGTTTCTGTGATGTACTAAAATATAATTACAAGCACTTCAAAGGCTTTTATCGACAATTACACGATATGACA
The DNA here is from genome assembly GCA_007224835.1 of Danionella cerebrum. Taxonomy (NCBI): domain Eukaryota; kingdom Metazoa; phylum Chordata; class Actinopteri; order Cypriniformes; family Danionidae; genus Danionella; species Danionella cerebrum. The sequence continues at coordinate 73,821 of SRMA01025113.1, forward strand.
ATGGTGTGTTGCCTGCTATATGTCAGAGATATCACAAATATGCAAATAAGATTGTTAACCTGGGGTTTAGGAATTCATAGAAATTGTATATTACAAGATTAGTAAATTGTGTGATACGTGATTACAGATAACAAAGGTTTAGGATTACCCAGGGTTAACAACTTCAAGTGTGGAAAGTTTTCACGTGGCCAAAGAATTTGGACTATTTGGGCAGCGTTCTGAGCAAATGGTCGTAAAATGACTCCCATAGAGAGTCCCATAGCTGTGCATGCTAGAAAACTTTGTGATCAAATAAAACCTTTCTGCTTCATCTAGAAAACACAACACAACAAATCTACAAAAACACAACACAAAAATTCCTACCTCTCAACAATGGCTTTTTTGTTTTCAGAGGGGTTCAATTTCACTGAATATAACAGTGTATGTGACAAAATAAAGTTACTACATTACTAGCTTCTCAATTTCATCTAGAATCTCATTAACTTAACCAGTGTTTTCTTAAGACTTACTTCATGTCTTCCGCAACTCTTTATTTTTCACATCTTTCAGCTTCTAAGGATTGTGAATCCTAGTTTAGGTTCTAAAATCTCTGCTCAAATTCTATAAATATAAAATCTTACAACAGTAAACTTTGTTCTTGTAAATTGTCCATTCTTTTTGGCACTGTGTAGTTCTGAGCCTATGACTGCTAGTAGTTGTATGGTTAGAAAGGCATTTGTTCAATAGGTTTCCTATCTGATGCATCGCTGCCAGATCTCCTCCACAGATTCTAGTGTTCCATTTTTTGAGCTTGTATTTTTTGTTAAAGAATATAGCCTCAAAACTGATTAATTGATCACGAGCAACAAACTGCATTGTGCATTTTTTCAGTCATCTGTGAAAATCAACGTAGGATAGAAAAAGATGATTCAGCAGAATATTACACTGTAGAGGTAAAATTGGCCCGTAGCAAGTATTGTTTTGAAATATATTATTGTTTTGAGATGTGTAAAGGCCTTCAGTCAAATTCAATCTTTTCTCTGCACTGGATATCTTAATGCCTCTGTTTCTTGTCCTCACAGGTAATGCCTTTGTGGTGAGCTTGGCCATTGCCGATCTGTTGGTGGCTGTTTACCCTTACCCCCTGGTCCTGACCGCCATCTTCCATGACCGCTGGATTGCTGGAGATATCCACTGCCAAATCAGTGGCTTCCTCATGGGGCTCAGTGTGATCGGCTCCATTTTCAACATTACGGGCATCGCCATTAACCGCTACTGTTACATCTGCCACAGCCTTAAATACGACAAGCTCTTCTCCAACAAGAACACAGTATGCTATGTCATTTTAGTCTGGGCACTCACTGTCTTAGCCATCATCCCAAACTGGTTTGTGGAGTCATTGCAATACGATCCTCGCGTTTTCTCCTGCACTTTTGCCCAGTCGGTGAGCTCCTTGTACACAATCACTGTAGTAGTAGTCCACTTCATCGTGCCCATTAGCATCGTAACGTATTGTTACCTGCGCATCTGGATCCTTGTAATTCAGGTGCGCAAACGTGTCAAGCCGGACAGTCGACCCAAGATCAAGCCTCATGACTTCCGGAATTTTCTCACCATGTTTGTGGTGTTTGTGTTGTTCGCTGTTTGTTGGGCCCCGCTGAATTTAATTGGCCTCTCGGTGGCAGTCCACCCTAGACTGGGTCAGGCCATCCCTGAGTGGCTATTCACTGCCAGCTACTTTATGGCCTACTTCAACAGCTGCCTGAACGGAGTAATATACGGAGTGTTGAACCACAACTTTCGAAAAGAGTATAAACGGATTGTACTTGGTATCTTCAAGTTTAACTGCTGAGATTTGACAAAGAGACTAACACTGTGATTTTATTCAAGAATTCAAACAGATTTATATATGCGTGCTGTGCAACGATGCATCATTTGTCATTTGAACATTTTTGTTGTTTGAATGTTGATAAACCAAATATGGCATATCTAAGTGTATTTAATTAATTACACAGAATGTTTTGAATGTCTTGTTTACATTAGTGCAGTGACTGAAAGAAATTTTTGACCCCAAACACAAGGAAACAAGCAGAACATAACTTATTAAAAAAAAATCAAAATTAAAAAGGGTTCTATGGGCAAAATATGTATTTGTTTATCTTTTAAGAATGATGCATTTAAACAACATGTACAAGATGTAACACCAGTAAAGGAATCAGTGCTCTGTATTTAACCCATCCAAGTGCACACACACTAGGTGAAGTGGGCAGCCATAGCTGCGGTGCCGAGGTGCAGTGGGGGGAAACTGGTGCCTTGCTTCAGGGCACCACAGCTGTTGTGGTCACAGGTGGGTGAGAGTGAGCCTTCAACACTCACCCCACCTTCAACTCTCAGTGGAGCTCGGGATTGAACCAGCAGCCTTCTGATCACTTGTAGATCTCCTCACCCACTATGTCACAACTGCCCCCATATGTTAATGATTTTGAACTGAAGTACAGAGTACAGTTGAGGTGAGTGAATTCTCAAGGCCTCTACACATCGACCCAAATTTTCATTGGGAAGTTTCGTGTGGCGACACGCTTCAATATTAAACCATGGGCGCCAATGGGTTTTTTGCGACAGCTTCACCATATTCACCAGCAAACCTACTGAGAAACTTTCATTTTTCCCTCCGTATAATGAACACTTAGACCCGGAGTTTCTTTCTTCCCACTTCAGAAAATAATGGATTATTGTGCTCCAAGTAAATGTAAAAGTGTTTCTTTCGTGAACTCTGGAACCAGGTTTAATGCTAACCTGCTAAGGCCAAGGGTCAACAGTTAAGGTGCGATTATGTTTCTCCAGCAAGCCTTGGCACCTCCTTTAAAGGATATGTGTGAAATCCATAAAACCCTCGCGCGTAGCTTGACGGGCACTTTACAAAAATTGTAACTTTACACACATAGACGAGGTGATTGGTCAGTTTAGTAGTTCACGGGAGTACTATCATATCTGTTTGTCACCTCCATAAACACGAGGAAGAAGAATAAACACAACAAACGTCTTCTCTCCCCAGTTGAAGTGACAATAATCATTTTTTGTAACCAAGTTTTAACAGTATGTTCAGTTTTCAGTCATTATTGTTTACATTTAAAATGAAATGTGAGCGAAGAAGAGTGTAATACACCGCTGACTAGCGTTTATGATGTGTTAGCACAGGTCAGTCACGCACAGAAGAATATAAATCCAGCTTTAGAGTGCCTTTAAACTAAACCTCACCTGGTAGTCCACAGTGACGGGCATAAGGGTCTATAAAGCTGCTCTCGACCCGGCTAAATCGACCCAGCATATTGCCTCTGGGGCAGACTCTTAAAATTCCCTGTGTAATATTTTTAGCACTTTGACCAAAATGTGTATCAGATCTTCTGATCTGTGTGAGGATTTTGTCTTTATTTACCTGCAAAAATTGATGTTATACACAAGCAACTCGATTCATTTTCCAACATACCCACAGACATGACCTCATGGATATCATCTCTTTCTACTTTTTCCTCTTTTTCCCTGCCATACTTACAGGATATCTGTGCCACTATTTCAAAGTCCAAATATACTACATCCACTTTAGATCCTTTCCTATCTGCTATGATTAAATTTGGTCCACGCTTTCTGGCTCCCACAATTACGTCAATTGTTCAAGGCTCACATTTATCTGGCATCGTAACCGACTCCTTCAAAATTGCAGCCATCACTCCCATCTTCAAAAAACAGACCCAAACATCCTGTAAAATTATCGATCAATATCAAACCTGCCTCTCCTTTCGAAAACTCTTGAAAGAATTGTTCCCAAAAAGTCAAGTGAGTTTCTCTTGGATAACTCGTATGAGACTTTTCAGTGTGGTTTTCCTCCCTTTCATTCAATTTTCCAACGTTCTTCTGGTTGCTTCTGATTTGGGTCTTCGTTCATTACTGGAGCTTCTGGAACAGCAGTATTCGCCCATCACACTTTGTTTGGTAGACTTGAAGCTTTTGGTTGTCGGACCCATGGTTTCACTCCTATTCCTAAACAATGCAGGTCAAATTCTTATCCCGTCACTTCTTGGTGTTCCTCAGGGCTTGGTGTTGAGTCCCTTTCTTTTCATCATTTACATTCTTCCTATCGGTTCCATCATGGAAAAATTTGCTACTAAACTTCATTGCTATCCTAATGAATACAACTCTACATTTCTTCTAAAGCTCCACTTTCTTCACTTCCCTTATTACGTGTCTCCCCAAAACTTTCCTCAAAACTCTCTCTAAATCAAATTTCACTGACATTACCCTAGACTCCATTTCTATACCAGTCGTAAAACAATTAAAGAGTTTAGTGGTCATCTTAAATCAAACTCTAGATTTTGACTCCCACATCTACTCTGTCCCCTGCTTTGGATTTTTTGCATATCAGAAACATAAACCGTCTGACACTAGTCTTTTCCCAGTCAGCTACACATACCCCGTTCATACACTTGTCACATCTTTCCGTGATTTCTGTAATGCACTTTTTATGGTCTCCCAACCAAATCTATCTGTAAACTCCAACACATTCAAAACGCCACTGCAAGACTCATCACAAAATTCCCTCACACCGATACCTACTCAAGCATTTCAATTGGCTTCCTGTAAATTTCACATCGACTTAAAATTCTCCTGTTAACCATTCAACAACTCTGCACCGTCCTCCATCACTGACCAACTCACCGTTCACCTTCCCTCATCCACTCTGATGTCTGAACCATCCCTTACTCTGATCACCTCATGCCCCCCAAACTCCATGTTGTGGGCCAATCAGCTGCGCAGCTCTTACATTGTGGAACAAATTGCCAGCAGCAGTTTGGAACAACACAAATGATGATACTTAAAAATTCCTTAAAACCTTTCTGTTCAAGAATCAAGGAGGCATTTTTGTGTTGGATTTTGTGGCAAGACTTGCGGGTATTTTCTTTATATTGTATTTTATTGTGCTCTTGAAAAATAACATTACGTGTCGTATATGCGTCTGCTCAGTAATATTAATGTCATTAGCCTCAAACTGGTGCAGTGTTCCTTTAACACAAGCATTGAAATAATTTTTACTGAACAATATTTATGAATGTGGGAAATGAAAACTAACATTAAACGTTTACATTTGCGGATCTCTTTTAGTCCTAAGTGTGATTCGCCTGGAGCAGGAGGGGTACCAGGATGGTCTTGCCCTACCTTTTTGGGACACCCCCTATCCTTTTAAACGCACAAAATAAAGAGTTAAGACCTCCACAAACTGATCCGAATTGAGATTCACACAAATCTTCTGATGGCTTCTCAGCGGGGTGCTCTTCCTCTGTGTCTAGGAAATATCGATGCTATGATGATCCCTGCCTGAAGATGGCGTCTGCTACAAAAACATATAGTTAATCTTTATTTCCCATTGCTAAAACCAGCAACTGCTGGTTTAACTTGATGTAAAACTTACCATCAACTCCCCAATCCAAGGCAATCGCACGCCACAAGTCCATCATTTTTCATCGCACGCCACATCATCCATCAAATCTCTATGAAAATGAGGGATATGCCCCACCGAGCATCTTACTCACGTCATCAAAAGAGCCAGCTTTAATTGGCACCACTTGTTTTGGGAGATGTGTAAGCTCCCATTGGTGCCAATGTTTTTTGATCGAGGCGGATTTTGGCATGAAATTGGGATAGGGTGTTTAGAGGCCTTTTGAGCCAAAGAGAACCCCATACCTGCCACCATGTAGCCGGGGCCAAATGCTTATTCCACTCATAAACAGTACAAAACTTTTATTTCTCCCTGTTTTTTGTTGAATGATCATAAATTTTCAGAAAGTCAGTTCTTTCTCTCACTGTTTTTGCACAAACTTTGCTTAGTAAATTTTAAACGGCTGAGTTGTTTAAACCTTTGGTGGTTTCATTTAAAGGAATTTATCATATTGAAACTAAGTGAAAAAATATAGATGTCTGTATTAAATATTTTCTGTATAAAATATTTTCTGCAATGCCTTTCAAACATGTAATATTTCAACTGTCTTGATTATAGCATTTAAACCATGTGATACAGATTTTATTTCACAAGAGAAAGATCTAGAAGTATAGATATTTATTATTATTATTATTATTATTATATGATTATACGTTTTCTTTCAAGAATACTAAAAGTACAGCCATTCAGCTTGCCGTGTATTTTTAATCAGAAAATATATCTTTATTATGAAGATGAAGGCTCCTATTAATGACATGATCAAATTTGAACATGTTTTAAATTAGTAAGCGTATTTTTGCTGAAGAATTGTCAATGGGAATGTAGGATTTTACACAAATGAATAAACAATAATCTATGTTATTTTTACAAATGTAATAGGTCATAATTACAGCTGTATCTTTTATGAAAATATTTGATTCTGGAACTTGAATGTGGCAAAATGCACAAGATGTTTTCATTGAGCAGAAAACAAGACGCCGTCTCTCATAAATATTTGTTTTTGTCTGTGAAGGTGAACATAAGTGAAATGCTGTGTTATTTATAACGTTCAATCTGCACATATTTCTGATCAAATATTTATTAAACGGTCATATTTTTATATGTTGACATTGGTATGAATGCACCTGGGAACAGAATGCTGCATTCATTCAAAGCCCAATGTTTGATAGTCCCAATAAAACATACTCACCGTGGGTCTCAGAGTCGCATTAATGAATAATGAACGATGAAAATATTCCAGCTCTGAAAAGTGGAGCTCTCGCGGTATGAAGCTATTTTTCATGTTGTTTTCAAAGACGAACAGCAGAGTTCTTTTTTCACAAGACAAATGTTCAGCAGTTCAAGTGTTTTACAACAAATAAATACTCAAAAGTCATCACACGTCAGAAACTTTCACTTGCCCGGGGCACTTTTCTTCATGGTGTGCTGCCAGTTATCATTATCCATTCAGGGCAGGTCTGGATAAAGAAAACGTATAGATCTCTGACAGGCACTTTGTTGGGCAGCAAGGACAAATAGCTGGTGGATGGTAGATTTATGCCTCAGGGTTTGGGAAGAAAACTGCAGCAGCCTCAACGATGCTGAGGCTCAAAGAAAGCACGAATCACAGTTAAGGTTTGAGTTAAACTGCTTAAAGATGAAGGTTACTCTTCTCTTTAGTAGAACAGAGCGGGGGATACTTGCCTGAGACCGTGGCCTTAAATACACTGCTGCCATGAATTTTCAAAGTTACTCTAAAAACTTCAAGAAGCCATCAAAACAAGGTCCTTTTTTGATGAAAAAAATAACTTTTCTACATCAGGGTCATCTACTTCAACTACAACTGACTACCTGCAGAGACGAAGTGTTTGTTTTGTTCATTTGTTCCAAGGGAAAGAAGAAACAATGCATCAGTTTTCAACATCAAATATTTTTAAATTACATTAACATTTAAATTACATTTTGTCTTATTTTACTGCAAAAACAACAAAAATTCAAGTGTTGATACAAATTAAAAAATCATAAACCATCCAAAAAAAAGTCAAAACAATGTGAAAATTATATTTAAACAAAAATTTCCAAACACTTTTTGTTATATTCTGCTATTTTTTGCACCATTGTGTTAGAATTTTGACAAACACAACCCATATCACAGGTATTGTAAGGGTTATATAACTATGGGTTATGTCATCTTTTCACCACTAGATGGAACTGATTTGGGGTTTGTAAAATGAAAATTTAAATGCATGGTTATGTCTGTGGGTAGACTGGAAGATGAATCGAGTTGCTTGTGTACTTTACTTTGAATCACCTTTTGACCAATTATGCATAGTCAAATTATGTTTGATTAAAACCCAAAATATTAAAACAAATAAACTTTTTCAAACCTACAAATTGTATTTAAAATGAAAATTAAACAATAGCTGGGTTGCGTCATTCCTGCTTAGTTCAAATTTACATTAAGCAGGTTTGTGCAGAGACTTCTAAGGGTCAGAAACATCTCGCCAAGAACAGCATGGCTTCACTGCCTTGAAAACACGGAAAACACCATGAGAGTTCAGAGGGTGTGATGGCCTCCTAGCTTCGGTCATTTTGGCCAATGAGAAAACAGTGATTGACAGCATCCACACGATGCTGTGCCTGGGGTTTGCAATAAAACTTTGGCAGAAACACTGCTTACGTGAGATTAGTGTGAAGAACTGCTCAACTGCATGGAAAAATAACCATGTATGTGTCGATCTTTTTTAGTTCCACTCTAGTTCCTATGAACCCCAATAACACGGGTTACTCTACTGCACGAGTGCCTTAATAGTTTGAGAGAGAGAGAGAGAGACTTTTTTTTGTCATCCAAATTTCTCATCTCGCATTGCGCTAACAACGCAAAGGTTGTGGGTTCAAATCCCAGGGAGAGCAAGAACTGACAGAAAAAAATATGTTCATTCAAATGTAAGTCGCTTTGGATAAAAGCGTCTGCCAAATGCATAAATGTAAATTTAAAAAATTCGGATGGCATCACAGTCTTTTTTCATTCACAGTCCTGGTTTTTGCAATCTGGTTTTTCCTTGATAAGTATATATCTTTGCTTGTCCGAGAATGCTGGCACTTGTACTTGTGTTTCTTTGAGAGAGAGAGAAACCGAGAGAGAGAGTGAGAGAGAGTTCATTGTGAGCAGAATTAAAAACGCTGCATTTAAATTGATTCTTTCTTTCACAAGTAAGGGGTGAGAAACAATATTTGGCTAATTTGTTGTTTTATTACCAAGCATTTAGCCTCTGCATCACAGTCTGTTATTTTGATAGGTCTGGTTTCACTTGAAGAAGAGTGGCAGCCAACAGTCATCAATGTCTGCGCCTCTGATAGCAGACTTCAGTTTCCAAAATCTATTAATGAATCAAATCTATTGAAGTAATTAATGGATTAATCTACTATGGTTTGTCTTGCCCGCAGAAGCTCAGATTGGCCAGATTCAGTGAGCTGAATTGAGTTTGACACCTGCTGTTGAATTTTTTTCTTAAATTGATGGCATTTTGGAAGAGTTGGAGGCTTTTTGCCAAGAAGATGGTTCCACTTTACCAACAGAGAAAATATAGAACCTCATCAACAGCTTCCTCAAGAGACTTACAACATTTAACGGTATACACACAACACTAGGGTAGGATTAAGGTTTGTAAATATACCAATAAATTCATAATAAATGGCTGCACCTAACACTAACTACGAGTGGGAAAAAAACTTTTGTTATAATTCATATGTTCTGAAAAATGGCCAAAGAATTTGCCAGGGAGAAATTAAGATTAAACAATAAATGGATTAAATGGAATGATAAAAACATTCTCTTACAGTCCCTTGCTGGATCAAACCACATCAAAAATACATTTTAGGAAGTCATCTTGATATTTTGGCTTAAAGAACATTTTTAGAGTTGGTTTTCAAAAAGGACGCCACTGTAGTAATTCCTCGACTGACCACTTGAGGCTGGTGTCAGTAGTGACTCCCTTTTTAAATGTGCAGCAGAAACAAAATGCCTTAAAAACTGGTACCAACAGGCTTTGATTATCATCACTAAATAAACTGTTAGGGAGGGGTTGAATGGTTCTATTACTCATGAGCAGCTCCAGATAGAGTCACTTCTGCGTTTATCAATTTCTTATAAAAAAGAATAAACACCTGCAGGATTCAGAAGGAGGGTTTGACACGGATATAAGAGCACTGGAGCTGAAAATGTTGCACCAGCAGGTTTTAAACTATTAGTCAAGGTTTACTTTAAAAATATTTAACCACGCTTCAAAACTAATTTTCTCTGTAAAATATACAGTTTATGATTACAAAATTATCTTTGCTGGTTTTATAATATTTTTGAAAATATTTTATAAAGAGACAACATATTGAAGTTAAAACTGGTTACTATATCCACAACTGTTTTGAATATCTGGCAACCTCCATTGTTTCACCAAATACCAAAGATTTCATTTGATAGAGAATAAAAACTTAGCATTTTATATCTGATGCATGACATGCGTGGGTGGTGTTTGCTTACAAATTGAATGGGGCTGACACAGTGACACAGTGGGTAGCCCAGCTGGGTGGAGTTGGCATGTTCTCGTTGTGCTTGCACGAGTTTCCTCTGGCTACCCTTACAAGACAAAGGAATCTTTACTTCCCTCATATCCTGCCTGTGTGCAACCTTTTGCCCATAGGGGGTTACCATTAATTGGCTACCCCTTTATCAGAAACCTATGCCGATGTCACGGACAGTATAATTAAGTATAAAACCAACCTTAAGCGATTCCAAAAAAATATTAAGTCACTATTTCTCAAACCTTGCCTAAAAATGTTACCTGAAACCTTAGCTATGTTTAAAATCCAGTAAACTGTCCTCACACGTCCTTTACTTGTGCTTCAAACAAATATTCCTTTGTTTACATTTAAACTCACAAAATCTACCCACCTCTTATCAGAAGCATGCTGATACACATACTGTGTTTGGACAGGTTTTAAATAGCCAGGGACAAAACAAGGCACGATAAACAGAAAACAATGACATATTGTGAGTTTAAATGTGGTTTGTGCTGACCACAGGAAGCCTGGGGTGAATTACTGGCTGACAAGAGCAAGAAAGCATGAAACGACACAATAAACTTTCACCAGTGGTGTGCTTCTTGACTTTCAGAGCAAGAGTAAGCCCCTGAAACCAAGTACAAACTATTCAGATGAAGAATGTTAACTTTTTTTTAACATTTACCCAATTCAACTTTTAAAGACATCAAAAGCTTTTATAGGTAGCTACAGTTCCTGGGCTACTTTTGTCTTGATTCAAGACGAATGCTATCCACACTGAGTTAAGAAAAAAAGACATAATGCTTGACCTTCATCTTGTCCTCCAAAATGTGAGAAACAGGAAATTCTTTGTCGTCACTGTGAAAAAACATGAAGAAAAGCAGACATTTGCGACTCAGAAGCACAACAGAACAAGTTCAAACCTTTATCCACATTCTATTTTTTCCTTGGAAATAATGACTGCCCACATTTCCTTTCGAGGATTGTGCTTGAAACTGAAACTGATGCACCTTATTACAAAAGTAAAAATGCTTTAAAACACAAAAACAGTACCTTGCTTTAACCGGCTGCCCAACCAGAGAAAAGAACACACTGGATCGCTGTTACAGAGCATACCCCACAGCACCTTGTGGTGCTCTCTGACTTTCTGTGCTTGGTGAAAAAAAGTACACTGTTGGAGCGGTCATTAGGAAACGGAAGAAGCTAAACATGACTGCCGTGTCGTTTCGACTCACAGGGGGTGGAATGGCCCACCGGGTCACTCCAGTCTGGTTGCGGAGCCGGGTCTGTGTTAGAGCTCCCTCGCAATTGGCCATAGAGGAGTGAGGGTGATACATGGGAAGTTGGTCGGCTGCTTGTGGGTTGGGTTAACTGTCCCTGGGCACTGCGTACTACAATCACCTGTTTATTTGATGTCTGTGGATCCTCATTCGATGCGGATCGGGTCAATGCATGTGGTTCCTCCAGCTCGCAGTTTATGATCTTTAATATGTTTTGTATTTATCTTCCCATGTAGCAGACTTGTATTATAAAGTGTACAACATCATTATGACCCCACATAAATCATCTGCTGTGTGTGTATGTAAATTTGAACGTGTGTATGTGTGGAGGAATGAACAAACTGCAAGAACTGTTCTGCATGAACTATAACAAACGGACATGGTCTGTCTGGGTAGATGCTCTGTATACATGTGTGTTGTGTAAAAATTGCAAATGGGACAAAAAGAACTGTAATTAGGACTTATATGGTAAGTTCAGGTAGGTATTTTTCCAATTTTTTTCTTCACTTGTGAACCTTTCCCCCTCACCCTTCCCCAACCCCGTATCCACTCCCCCTTTCAGTCCAACGCCGTCTTGTCCTGACACAACTAATGTAAACTGACTCGTGGGAACCACAACTAATAAATATTTACATAAAATCAATGCTCCAATCCAGAGGAGAAAACACCACACCAGATGTTTTACTCCCCTGGAGAAAGCAAAACTGTCCAACTCAGCAAAGCATATACTCTCCCACGTGATGGCTTTTGAGCAGGACAGGACACGGTAAAAAAAACAAAAACAAAAAAAACATGATTGTCAATCTCCAATGCATGGCACAGAAGGTTCCCTGGCATAAAGCAGCACATGTCCAGGTCCATCTTAAGTTTGTTAACGACCATTTGGATGATACAGAGAAGTCAAGGGAGAAAGTCACATGGTCAGATGAGACCATAGGTGCGTTCGACTTCATGCGGCGCTGCGCAGACCGATCGGCGGCTGACTTGAAGTAGTGCATGCCGGTTAGAAATTCTGTCCGACTTGAACCGGCGCTGACGTCACGTGACGTTCACGTGTGGCATCAAAGTAACGCGAGAGCGTTTCGATAACAGCCGGCTTGCTCAGCCAGAGCAGCGTTTTAGGAGCGACTGCGCCAGGATATGATGACGTCACAGCTTCTCATGATTGGCCACATTCACCACATGACGATGATCACGTGTGTTTCGTGCTTCAAGCCATACAATTGCATAAAAAAATCAATTTGCATACCATTTCGTAAATAGTTTACGATCTTTTGACTGCAGTACATTTTTTTCCCTTAAATTATTTTTATTGGATTTGTGCATAAGTTTATTATTGTCCTTTTTTCATACAGACCAACTATAGTATTCAGCTGCATATTTGAGTAATATTTTTTTATGGAATAACTAAAATGTCAGTAATTTACTGTAATGTGGTTTTAATGTGGTACATTAAATGTAATCCAGTTCATCTGCGACAAAGTAGGCAAACGTCATGTTTCAGGAAGCAACGAGATCTCAAACGTGTCCGACTTGACGGCTCCGTTTTCAGCTCCTCCCCGGCTACTTTCGGCTAATCTCGACGATCGGGCTGCGCAGCGCAGCATGGGCTCTTCGACTTCATGCGGCGCTGCGCAGACCGATCGGCGGCTGACTTGAAGTAGTGCATGCCGGTTAGAAATTCTGTCCGACTTGAACCGGTGCTGACGCCACGTGACGTTCACGTGTGGCATCAAAGTAACGCGAGAGCGTTTCGATAACAGCCGGCTTGCTCAGCCAGAGCAGCGTTTTAGGAGCGACTGCGCCAGGATATGATGACGTCACAGCTTCTCCTGATTGGCCACATTCACCACATGACGATGATCACGCGTGTTTCGTGCTTCAATCCATTCAATTGCATAACAAATCAATTTGCATGCCATTTCGTAAACAGTTTACGATCTTTTGACTCCAGTACATTTTTTCCCTTAAATTATTTTTATTGGATTTGTGCATAAGTTTATTATTGTCCTTTTTTCATACAGACCAACTATAGTATTCAGCTGCATATTAGAGTAATATTTTTTTATGGAATAACTAAACTGACTAACTGAAGGTAAGAGTTAAATGTAAAAAAAAAAAAAATACATACCACAGAACACAACATAACTACAAAATTACACTACATAACTACAATCTGAATCAAACTACAAAAAACAACAGCCCAATTCCTTATAATGTGCAGGTCATTCATGTTCAATGTTTTTAGTTTATTAAAACTTGTTTATGCCATAAATATCACATACATTCTAAACCACAAAAATTACAAACAGACAACCACTTAAATCAGACAAATTGAAATCTGTTAAGTGTTAAGCGCACATATATGTTCATTCTGCTGCATTTCTTCCAACAGAAAAGGTATTTCTATAACTTCCAGTTCATCTGCGACAAAGTAGGCAAACGCCACGGGACCTGCCATGTTTCATGAAGCAGTGAGATTCCCAACGTGTCCGACTTGACGGCTCCGTTTTCAGCTCCTCCCCGACTGCTTTCGGCTAATCTCGCCGATCGGTCTGCGCAGCACTGCATGAGCTCGAACGCACCTCATAATAGAATTCTTTTGTCATAAATCCTCTAAGCATGTTTGGAGGAAGAAGAATGATGAGTACCATCCCAAGAACACCTGTGAAGCATGGGGGAGGTTTGGGGGTGCATGGGGATGTTTCTCTGCACAAGGGACAGGGCGACTGCACTGTATTAAGGAGAGGATGAGCAGGGACATGTATTGAGAGATTTTGGGGAACAACATCCTTCTTGGCAGAGCCAGTCTCCAGACCTGAACCCAATTGAAGACCTTTGGAGGAAACTCAAACTCTGTGTGTCTCAGCGACAGCCCAGAAACCTCAATGAGTGACCCAAAGGAGTGGGCCAAAATCCCTCCTGCAGTGTGTGCAAACCTGGTGAAAAACTACAGGAAGTGTTTGACCTCTATAATCACAAACAAAGGCTACTGTACCAAATATTAACATTGATTTTCTCAGGTGTTCAAATACTTATTTCCCACTGTATCATACAAATAAATAGTTTTAAAAAAATCATACATCGTGATTTCTGGATTTTTCTTTTTTAGATCATGTCTCTCACAGTGGACGTCCACCTATGCTGAAAATTTCAGACCCCTCCATGATTTCTAAGTGGGAGAACTTGCAAAATAGCAGGGTGTTCAAATACTTGTTTCCCTCACTGTATCTTCAAAATGAAGCACATTGACCAGGATTGTGAAAAAAATGTGCAAATAGCCAAACAAAGTGAACATTCATTCCTCATTAAACTCAACAAAACCCATTCTGCTTCCCTCCTTTCCCCCAGTCCTGTCAATCATGGAAGATGTCATGAAACTCCCTGGAGTCATGCCATGTGCCTGACTGCTACAAATCGTCCCCGTAGTTCCAGTCTCCAAAAAGCATAGGACCACAGGACTTACTGATTGACTACAGACCCATGGCACTAACCGCTGTAGTCCTGAAGTCCTGGAGCGCCTGGAGTTCCTCATTTTCGGGGCCCCATGCATTTTGCCTAAAAAGCCAGCCAATCTGTGGACGCCATTGGCTCTTCATCACACCTTGCAGCTTTGAACACATGCTAAGATTCTGTTTGTGGACTTCAGCTCTGCCATCACTCGTCCATACAGCATCTCCTTGAGTGTGCTGGAGAGTTGAACGATGCACAGGGACACCATGTGCAGCAAGATGATGATGTAGGTTTTTGAAGCTGGTCTGTGGGTTGACAGTGACTGTTCTCACCATCCTGTGCCTCTGCTCCATCTGGACCTTAACTAGAACTGCGCCTTCGAATTTATTTTAATGTTCCTCAAAGTTGAAACTGAGTGCTTAAATCTTTGAGAGCTTTCAGTATCCATCAAAGGTTCTTGATGTTCAACAATCTTTGTTTTCAGCTCATCCCGGTGTTGTTTTGAAGCTCCCAAGTTGCAACACTCTTTAGAGAAGAAACATTTACAATTAGTTTCATTTACAATCAGTATTAAAGGTATTGAAATCAATAAAATAACATTGTTGGCTAAATTTTTGCACGTTTAAATTTACAGCCAACAATTTTTTTAA
This sequence comes from Danionella cerebrum, assembly GCA_007224835.1. Lineage (NCBI taxonomy): Eukaryota > Metazoa > Chordata > Actinopteri > Cypriniformes > Danionidae > Danionella > Danionella cerebrum. Next base: position 89,210 of record SRMA01025113.1, read on the forward strand.
AGAGGTGATTTTTTTTTTTTATACAGAATTTTGGCACAAAATTACTACTTTCAAATATATTGGACAGGGCACACAGGGGTGCAGTGGGTGGTACTGGGGCCTTTCTTTCAGTTCTAAAAAGCATGCGTCAGGTTTACACTGTAGATTGCCCTTAGGTGTGAATGTTTGGTGAATGGACTGGCGACCCGGAGTGACCCTGAAAGGAAACAAGTGGGGAAGAAGATGAATGAATGAATATATTTGTACAATAAGGAACGATGCAAAGTAAATAAAAAAACAGTTAATGACTCTTTTCAAATCGTTTATTTTGGTCACATGGAATCCATGTAATACTCTACTTTTCATCTTTTATCCACAATGATTACAATAGAAATAAATAAATGCTTGAAACATGTCACTCTGTGTAGTGTTCCATTTTTTGGCACGTACCTGTACATATTCCACTTTTTTATTTTATCTGGAATAACAAATGAAACCAAAAAATACAGATACATTTTACTATGAATACAGTCATGTGATCAACATGTGATTATGCTGTCGTCTGCAAAACAATACACTGTAGCATTAGAGTTCATTTAACAAACAGAAGCAGCAAAAAAACAAATCTAAATCTGACACAAAATCTCAAGTTTGATCGAATCACACCATAACACCTCTTTCAACCCACCCCCCCCCCACCTCTGTAGACTTGCCAAGTGCCCCAAAGATCTTCCCTTCTATTTAAAAAAAAAAAAGATTTGTTATCTTTGTTATCTAGTAATCACTGTATGGATGAAAAAGTCTTTATCTGTTGATGTATGGAGTAAAACTAACTGTTAAAGTTGTGGCTGTAGCTAAAAATCACTGAATATAAAATGGCGTCAACTACAAAAAAAACATTCACGCTTCCTAACCTCAGAGCAGCAATCGATTAAATGCAATTGATTTTATTTCATCCTCTCCTTAATACCTCTATAGGTTTGAAACATCAGCCTCCCAAACATTTCTAGAGGTTTACTCTTAACGAAACAAAACTGTAGCACTCTCCAAACCATACAGAATGCAGTGAACACCAGCATCAAGACAGATTTTAATTCCATTAGTGAGCACAGTGTAGTCATCAAAAAATAATTTCATACAAAGAATTTAATAATTACATTTATGAATTACAATTAAATCAACTATTCAGTTGTTCATGAACAAAGTGACTCCCCAAGATTTATTTGAACTATTTTCAATAGATCTGTATAATTTAACCCTGACATTCGGGACATACCACATATGTACACTAAGGCAAAAACATTGCAAGTGCTGTTCAAAAAAAAAAAAAGTACAGTAGATGATTTAAAAACGAGATGATTCTCTTCACATCATTGGCACCAAGAGCATTCCCAAATAAAGCCTGTTGATTTCCAGTGACTTTCAGGAAAAAAAAAAAAAAAAAACACCATTCCTGTTGTGTTTAAAGTGACTTTTCTAGAAGCTACTCAGGGTCCTGCCTCTGTGCTGAGATTAGATTTATTAAACACCTCAAACTGTAATAAAATCCCAAAACTACATCTGAATGGTTATCTTTTCTATTGAAGAAAAAGGGACCCGTTAACACAACCCCATAAATTATAAATATAAATCACAACATCTGTACTCTCATGGAATCCTTAAAAGAGCCACAGACATCATTTCTATTACAGAAAGCCTGGTTTGGCAAAAAAAGTTCTAATGAAATGATTTGTTTCTGAGGATTTCTCATTTTACTTGAGATGAAGAATAATGTGTAATTGTGTAAAAATAAACCATTATTCACTTGAAATTAAATTTGCTCCTTAACAACCAAGTCCTGGTTGAGTTTGTGTGAAATATGCAGAAGTCAGCATTTGTTTTTAAGACAAAAAGCAAACAAAAGCACAAAAAAACGGCAATACATGCATCAACACCCTTTGCTTCTTTACATTTTACAACCTGAACCTGGATGCACAGAACCCCGCTAACCAACAATTTCCAAACCAAATAGTAATTAAATGAAGAAAAGGAACAAAAACAAACCAAACCAAAACCCTAGAGACAGATAAACAGTCAACTCAAAACAAAAATAACCAAACAAATAAAACAAGAACTAATAAAGAAAAAAAAAACTAATTAATTAAAAAAGCAGCAAATCAAAAAATAAATTCTCAAACAAAATAAACAATGAAAAACACTTGGCAAAAAAAAACAAAAAACAAACAAAAAAAAAAGTGATCAATGCAAATCAAAACAAAAAGACCCCCCCCCCCCACAAAAATCTAATTAATTACCAGAAAAGTAGGGAAGAGATTGTTAAACAAAACAAATGTAAACAATACATTAAACAAAAATAAACATTCAGCTGTGTAAACAGAATAAAACTCAAAACCTGAAGAAAAGTGAGCACCCGATGATGGTAGTGCCGCACCTTAAGAGAAAAGTGACGACACAAACCTGAAAACAATCCATGATCCACAATTAGTGGCTCTGTATTTGATCCGTCTCTTCGTCGACACTCACAGACTCGTGCTGTTGTGTCTGCCTCCATTCCGCTCCACAATCTCCCGGATGGAGGTGTACGTTCCAGCCACAAAGCCCACCAAGCCCAGCAGACTGATGAAGACGTCCTTCACCATCACCCAGGGCTTCATGTCTTGATTGTGGAAGGTGAGGATCTGAAGCAGTGGAGGAATGATGAGGGCCAGGGCGCTGCTGCTGACCGAGCCGACTAAAGAGATGACAAGGTCCAGCTCCGGGATCAGGACGGCCAGAATGCCTGCACACAGACAGCACACACAGTTCCAAATCCTCGAGATTTCTATGTATGACTGCAGGTTCTGAACCTAAAAAACAACTAATAAAAGTTCAAATCAATCAGTTTCTCAGAAATCAGAATATTATTTAAGACTGATACAAAGACAAGAATTTTCTTTGCAGTACCCCAGAGATTCTCTATAAGCTAAAGGTCAGTCGAGTTCGCTGCTAATTAAGAACACAGAAACCTGATACTGGAAGATCTGCCACTGGGTGCTGGTCCTACTGGAAAATGAAATCAGCAGCCCCATAAAGTTGGTCATCAGCAGGAAGCATGATGTGCTGTAAAACGTCCTGGCAGACGGCTACATTGACCTTGGACTTCAGAAAACACTGTGGACCAACACCAGCAGATGACATCCATCACTGATTTCCACAACTTCGCTGGATCTCCAGCAACATGGATTCTCCATTTCCCCCAGACCTTGGGACCTTTATTTCCAAAGGAAATGGTAAACTTACTTTCATCAAGGAAGTTAACTTTGGAGCGCTCTGCAGCAGTTTTTTTGTCTTTAGCTCCGCCAAGATGCTTTTGGCGCCATCTTTTATTCAAGAGTGACTTGACAAGGAGTGCGGCAGTGTAAAGCCATGTCTTACTTAGATCGGCGTGTGGTGGTTATTGAAGCAATGACTCCAGCTGCAGTCCACTCCCCCCTCGAATCTTTGAATGGGTTTTGTTTCACAATCCTCTCCACTAAGTGGTCACCCCTATTGGTTGAACACTTTTTCATATTACATCTTTTTCTTCCTCTTCTCCTGCTTATTTTTATGCTTGAACACAGAGCTCTGAGAAAAGCAGCTTCTTTGGCAAAGACCTTTTGTGTCTTTCCCTTTGTGTAAGGAGTCAATGGTCAACTTTTGGGCAATTTTCAAAATAACAGATTTCCCCCTTGGTTGTGTAGCCCACAAAACTCGAATGAGAGACCATTAAAAGGCCTTTTCTGGTGTTTGGAGTTAATCAGCTGATTAGAGAGGGGCACCGGGGGTATTCAATACGGAAGCTTTTCACAATATTCAAATATATATATATGAAGAGAATCTTTAGAGGGAACCTTCATTCCGTCTGCTCAGAGTTGTGATATTTACTCATTTTCATTTAGTATCAATTTGAAATAGATAAAAAAACACAAGTATTTAAATGTAAAAGATAAATGACAAGTTAGCTAAATATTTAAAACAATGTCTGTAAGCAAAACAACTAAATATTTGATTGTATTCCTGTGTTCCGTCGACTAGCCAGAGGCAACTGTAGAGAGAACTCTTGGGTGATTTTAATAATATTTAAGGCAGATGAATGGCCTTGATGTTAAACCCAGAGATTCTGAAAAACTTTTTTTTAAAAAACTACATGTAAAGCGCAGACATGGACAGATCTTTGAGACTACGAATAACATACACCTCCATGAGCAGTCTGAGAATTCTAACTAAATATCGATGTTTTAAGTCAATATTGATTAAAATTTGTGACATATGAATGGCTTTTGAGGAATTCATCACCGTTTTTCAAGATGGAGGCAAATGTTACGAATGCACCCGTGTCATGATGGAGGATGTCATTATATAAAAGAAAAATAAACTGCATAGACAGGGAACCCACACCTCCACCCAACTGAAAAATAAAATCAGGTAAGAAAATGTGTATTTTTAATAAATGTTGATAAATAAAGAGGCCTCCATCTCGTCTCGTCTGAATATCATTTGGCCAATGTTACAGGGATCTGGAAACGTTAAACTACACTCAAAGCCTCCGCTGCTCATGAGAGAGAAATGTAAAAAGGCAAGAGTCAAACGTAATTGTGATGAGTGTGTTTGATGTTAGCGAGAGGACAGTAGCCATGCCGTGCGGTGCTGGGGGAATGACTGATCTTGATCTGTAGCTCAGAGGATTGAAGTGGCCAATCAAAGGCACTGTTCTCCAGCAAACATGTCACCTCTGATGTGTCGCTTGCCTCTGAACATTCCTCTGTTTTTCACACTGTGCACGACATGAATACACCGCTGCTTCCAAATCTTCAAAAGTTCTCTTCACAGATTCCTGTCTGTCACACATGAACACTTCCACTTCCTGTCACCCACCAGCTGCTTTCTCGTTGGTTGATTCACAAGAGAGAATATAGTTCTTTAAAGTCATTTTTTTAGTATTAAATAGAGAACTATTTGGTACTTGCTGAGCACCTCCTCTCTCAGTTTATACCAGTAAGTTCTTCCCTGTAGATTAAAGAATAACACTTGTCAAAGCGATGATGTCACAAATCGTTGACTTATAACTTGAAAACCGAACATAACATTAGCAAACATTCAACGCTTTAGATTAGCAAACGCAAATGGAGAAAAGCTACACTAGAGGAATTAAAAATCGCTTGGAAAGATCACCGGGAAAGATAGCATGTCTACATGAGCACTACCACAAACTAATAAAAACAAGACACTCCCTCTATTTGATACAATGTCTAAATTACTCAACATCTAAACGTCTGCAGACAATTTCTCAATAATTTCCAATATCCATTGATAATAAAAAAGCTACGGCCAGCCATTCACTCAATCCGAATGGAAATACTACTGGATCTACAACTCAACTACAAAGACATTGATCTGGAAAACAGGTTTACCTTAAAACCACAAAATCTCTTTTAAAAAGTAACATTTGAACATGCTGTGTGGATATTCTTCAGAAAATACCTGTCTGAAGGTGTGGAGGTTCTGGAAATGTAGAAGCTAGAGGCTAGTTACGGTTATATAGCTCTCTGTATGCAGTGTTCATTTTGATGGTCAGAAGGTGAGAGTAAATCAGTGACCACAATAATTTTATACAAACATCGGCCAGGGCGGCACGGTGGCCCAGTGGGTAGCACTGTGGCATTCCAGTCAGAAGGCTGTTGGTTTGAGGCTCGCCGATGACCTTCCTGGAAGGAGTTTGCATGTTCTCCCTGTGCCTGGGTGGGTTTCCTAAAAAAACGTGGTTAGTTTAATTGAATAATCTAAATTCCCTTTGTTGTCAATGTGGAGTGAATGTTGCCCTGCGATGGTGTACCCCCGCCTCTCGCCCAATGTGTGCTGGAGATAGACAAACCCCCGTGACTCCAAAAAGGGAATAAGCTCAATGAATGAATGAACAAACATCTTGTTTTTATTAGTTTAAAAATTATCTCTATTTTCATTTTTAGTTGACGACAACTTTCCATCAATCTGTCGAAATGATCCCCCACAGACGTCAGACGGCATGTGACATGCAGTCATGGTTGACTCCTCGAAACAAAACAAATGTGTCGTCTATGCAGCAAATCAGTCAAATGTACAAGAAAAACAATCATAAAAACGTTTGAAAATAATTAAAAATCCCTTCAAACCGTTAGTCATAGTTCCTTTCTTTTGGTTAATCGATTGATTTGTACATCCCTAATTCCTGTGTTTTTTTCTGATCTCATTCCTCCTGCTTGCTGCCATGTTGTTTGTGTACATATAAGACATGGGAAATTTCAGAGCTCAAAGTGCCACATGGAGACGGAGAGGCCAACCCTAGATTTGCTAAGCTTGGTTTCCCCTGTGAGGTGACTGGTGTACTGGGCACTGATATAGGAAAAATCTCTCTCTGGGTGGAGCTTCATGTAGCTCCCTGTGTAAATAGCAATTGTGGGTGTGGGTTTTCTTCCGGAGGTTCTGTTTTTTGGCCCCACACATCACACATCCCACCAAAATGTATAATTTCAATATGGCTTCTACCAAACCACTGAACATTCACAAACTAGCGCTAATCTGCATTAGGCCCCACCTTCTGTGGAGCTGCTTTGAAGAATCTGCATAACAGTGCTATATAAATACATTTGACTTGACCTGTGAAATGACTGGTCGATCGAATTGCACGTCCCTAACTCCTGACGACATTGTGACCTTTTCTGAACAAGTTCCTCCTGCTTGCTGCCATGTTTGTGTATCTCTATGGCAACAACGAGGAGGGAGCAGAGACCCGTCTCGACTATACGGGAGCCAAGTGGGAAGAAGCTTCGACGGGTGTCCGACGTCAAAACCAAACAAATATGTACAATACATTCAAGGTCCTTAATCAAAAACTTTATTTTTGTTTCATTAAGTTTTCAATAAATTACAAAAATAAACAAATTTCACAAAAAAAAAAAAGTTCTCTATTTAGTCATGCTATTTCATAGAAAGAAGAAACGTAATGCTTTCCATATCAACTCAAAAGCCTGTTCCACGTGTTCAATCTGGAGGAACTGTACTCTTGGAACTCACGGTTTGACCTTATTTGGCTAGTAATGCTTTTTCCAAATGCACTGCTTTTTCAGCTCCATGCTTTGAAATGTGCCGTTTCAAAGGACGCTGCGGCTAAATCTTAATGCCAAATAACAGAAGCAGTCCAAAGCGGTGAAGATGTGGGTCACTTTGAAGATTTGAGAGGCATACAGCAAGCAGATTATAAAGGTGACAGATCCCCCCAGGGGCCTCGGGGCAGGACAAGGCTTTAAAAGCCATCACAAAGTAAATTCACATTAAGGACATGTGCTGGGATCAATTGATGGATTTTCTAAGCCCTTCCAACAAACTAAATCGTACACAAGTCCTCAGCCAGTGACTCATTACATCGTGACTGATGATCGAGCACATGATTACAGATATATTACTGATAGCATCCCCATGTGTCAACAACATGATGACAGCTGTTTGTAAATGTGCTGTATGTATTGATTTGAACCCAAAATAACATCTACTCATGTCAAAGAACCGGAAAATGAGGCTTTTTTTCTTTTGGAGAAAGAAACTACAAACAAAAAAATAGAATCCGGTCATTTTTATATAACTTCTTTAAAATAATCACTTTGATTCATAGAAAAGCACCTGAGATGATACCATAAAAATACTATTTTAAAACCTCATTCCAGACCCACAGTACATCACCGGCCACTTTATTAGGTACCCCTTATTAGTACCGTTTTGGGTCCTTTTTGCTTAATCCTAGAAATAGAAATAGATTCATCAAGATACTAAAAACATTCCACCACATCACAAAGGTGCTCTACGAGATTGAGATCTGGAGTACTGTGAACTCATCGTCATGTTCAAGAAACCAGTCTGAGATGATTGGAGCTTTATGAGTTATCCCGCTGGAAGTAGCCATTAGAAGCTGGGGACACTGTAGAAATCTTTGTATAACTGTGTGGGTCTTTGTATTCCTAAGAGTGGGAGATTAGTGAGAAAGTTCCTTTGTTGGGTTTCTCTAGTGCATCTCATGGTTTTGGTAAATGTGTGTGCGTGCGTGTGCGCTTGTTTGGTGCGGTGTGCTTTGAGGTGGTTAGTGTTTAATCGTGTTTCCCTGTTTTTAGAAATGTGTTCTTTAGTGATTTTGTTTGAATTGTGTTTTTCTTTATAGGAGAAGAGTTGCTTTGATGTTTGCTATTTTAAGTTGGTTTTCATTTATATTAGATAGAACTATAACTGGTATATTTATTTTGGTTATTTTCTTTATTTAAAACATGAATTTATTCATGTGTGTTTGTTTGGAATGAAATAAAACTGTGTGTTTTAAATGTATGTGCTTTAATTCTCATTTGAAAACTATTTTTCTCAAAGTGCTACTTGAGAACCAAATTTCTTCTTTAGACTTAGGGGTGTAACAAGCGGCATCACTCTTATTAAACATCACACATGCAGCAGAGATCCTGAAAAAGCTCAAAAGCTTCTGAAGTGTCCTGGTAGACAGCTGCAGTTGTTGACTACGGACTTGATAAAAGACAGTGGACCCACAGCATCAGACACCATCTCTCCGAAACCATCACTAACTGTAAAAACTTTACACTGGACTTAAAGTAGCTTTACTTTTGCTCCTTTTAACGATAACATGTTTATAGCAGTACGACCAACAATATAAAATAAAAAAACTACAATTATACCCAGTAAACTGTGTAAGAGCTGTGAGAACAAAAATAACCAAGATCAAGGCCGTCACCATCAAGAGATGGCTTTTCTGATCTCATCTGACTCAACCGTTCTATTGGCTGTGCCTCCATTATGAAATGAACACCAAAGGATGTGGCGTTCTGATCAGATCCATTATCTGAAACATGCAGCGGTCTGAGCAAGTCCCCTGTGCCTTTGGAAAGCCACCTCTGGCTCACCTTGAGATGTCTACAGTCAGCACATTTCTCCTCTTGGAAAGGGAAGCGGCACTGGCTTGCCAACTGAAGGGCTTCTAGATTAATGAGGTCTGCCACTTTATTTAAGCTATTTTTATAAAGACAGTTCTCGCACAGCAAGCATTTGATTTGCACGCACAGCAACTTTGACAAGCATGCTTCAAGGCAAACTGATTTATGTTCGGATGAGCATGAGAGGTGTTCCCTTTAAACAAACTATAGCAAGTTAAGTGAATACGGGAGTTCTACACTGGACTTCATTTCCCATTAATCATCTTTAACACCAGAACACAGCTTCATAGGCTCAGCACAGTATGGGATTAATTGGCAAACATTTACACAGAATAAAGACTAGACTTACACTTGTAACCTTCATGAACCAAGCCTGGACGAGACTATTTAAATGCCACTCTCACAGATTGAACTCTGTCTCCTGAATAATTCTGAGGCAGATGCACCATGAATTTTATTTACAATAAAAAAATTGCAAGAAAAAAATAACAAAGTTGCGCAGCTTCCATGGTGTGCGCCCAAGTGAAAATCATAATCAAGAGTCTGAGTGAAGGATCAAAACCACGCAGCTGGTTTTAGCAGAATGAAGCCGGACCGGGTGATCTGCTTATCAGAGTAAGCTGCTTTATTTCACTATTGCTACAGTCAATGAGCAATCATTAAATATCCATCCAATATTTGGATTCTGGTCAGATCTTCGAAGAAATTAATGCAACAACCATCGTTTAGATTATTTACCTTCTAAAATCAACAGCCTGACATTTGACAATGCTAAGATTTTGCCTGCCACAAATATCTATAGAAACGATCTCTCGATGTGGGTTAATAAAAGGATGAAAAGTATGGATTATTGATGGTTTTGCGCGAACAAAAGATCTAATTAGCCATTGACTTCCATTTTAGCTCATTTTATTTGAACCACACATTTCAAACACTTGGGTAATTTCAGGAGCTTTAAAGATTAAACAATGATTAAAATATTAAAGAAAGAAATTAGATATAAATCAGTTATTAGCAACGCACCTTAAAAAGCAGCACTCAATCAGTTAAAGCTGATTTAGTCCGGATTTAAATCCGGCTAGTGTTTGAACACCTCTGATCTCTTCTAGAAGCTGCTTCCAGCTATGGACAGCCTGATAACAGAAAGCATGCTCTATTTGTTAAAATACCAATGGTAGTTTTTACCTTGCGTGTAACCCTAGTGATCGAAGTGCGCTGATTGGTTTGCATGAAGTCTGCACATCATCTGTACTAGAAAGGCAGCAACGTTTACAATCTATTCTGAAGGTTACTGGTAGCCTGTGTGAACACTGTTATACCCGATTGTTGTTGACGGAACCCACACACAAAAAAAGCCTCAGCTTTAAGAAATTATTGTGTTTTTAATTAAACAATACAAAATAATACAGCTACAGTTATTAAGGTTATTAATGAATAAACCAAACTACACTTAAAACATCAATGTCTCTAGCAGAATTTGAAGATTGACTGGTCCAGGGTGTACCCCCTCCTCTCGACCAATATGCGCTGAAGATAGGCACCGGCAGACCAGATAAGTGGGTTGGAAAATGAATGAATGCATGAATCTAAACCCAAAAATATGATTAAACTAAGGCTGGTAGGGAGCCTCATCAGGAGCCAATTTAAAAAGCACAGGTGCAGCGTTTTAGCTACCAATCAGCTAACAAGCTCAGAACATCAACGCCAACAGTGTGCATTCACACCCAACACACAACCTAATAATTCATCAACCTCAAGGAAAACCAAAAGCACAAGCTGGAGAAACAAACAGAACACAGCTGGGGCAGTAAATTAGTTACAAGAACAATCCCCCAATGACAAGGGACAGAACCCTTGCAGATTATTTATTGCTTCTTTAAAATCAACACAAGACTGACGAAATCAACCAACTGTCCAACACGGATATTTATATTTGTTCTAAATTCATTATTGTTTGGATTTATCTATTATTCTATGATGCTAAAACGTTTGCACAACAACAACCCTCCTCACAACATCAAACTGTGAATTCTCAATGGAACTGTTTGTTGGGCATAAAAGTGCCCTGAATGGGTCTGAAGCTATTGGACTTTGAGGAAGCCATTTTTATTCACACATGAAGAATATTTAAAGCTGGCCTCAGTTTAACCCTTTAAGACCTGCCATAGAACCAAGTCAGCCAGAGCATATTAACCTGCTGTGGTGCCATTTTGTGGAGTATTTTAATTTGCCATACATCAATATAACCCTTCTATCCTAAATTTGACTGGAGATCAAAAGGTCGCCGGTTCGATTCCCAGCTCCACTGGGAGTCGAAGGTGGGATTAGTGTTGAAACTCTCTCCCTCCTGTGACAACCATTACTGTGGTGACCTTGAGCAAGTCACCAGTTACCACAGCTCCCCGGGCGCCGCAGCCATGGCTGCCCACTGCTCCCAGTATGTGTTCATGGTTTATTCACTGCTGCATGTGTGCACTTGGATGGGTTAAATGCAGAGCACAAATTCCTTGTATGGCTCACTCCATACTTGGTCCTAAAGTCACTTTCACTTCACTTTCACTTGATCCTGCTCACTCATCACCTTAAATCACAGAGTTTTGAAATACCCAGTGAAAACGAAAAGGGTTCTGGTCAGCTGTGAAGTATTGAGATTGCAAGGAGCTGATTTGCATAAAAAGATGCATGTGAACTGAACTGAAGGGAATTGGGCCCTGCCGGTTTATCTCAAAAATGGTGTCGACATGTGTCCGTCTAATAAAAAAAGTGTCCACATGAACTCCTGAAACCACTGTAAAGCAGTGGTTCCTAAAAAAATGACCCCTTGAGACAGACACCCTGCTACCCACGACTCTTAATGAGTGACTTTAAAAAGATTGTGATACAGCGTGCATAGATACACAAATAAATACATTTTGAACAACTTATTCATTTTTCACCAACAAAAAGTGAGCAAAATGGGCATACATTTATCTCAACCCAACATCTTTCAGCTCTATGAGCTACTCCTCTCTCACATAACAAATCATTAGCTCATGAAAGTCTTGTTTGCTGCCGCCAACGACACATTATTTAAATTGATCGTTACCGAGGGTTCAATACCTCTAGATGCATCCACTTAGGTGCATTTTCCTTTTATACACAGCACAAGAGGGAAATAAGAATCAACATACGATTGGAGAATTTGACGTCACGTCATTATTTGCCATTTAGATACAGTACAAAACCCAGAGGATCCAAAGTAATATCTCAGTACGGTTTTGGGGCAACACTATTGAAGGCATAAATGTACCATATCATCAGTCAATATTTAGTGGAGCTCAGGAGCACTTTTCACAGAGGTAAACACAGCAGACATCCAGTCGTATCTGCACTTCCCAGAACTCAGAGACGAAAGAGAGCTCTGGGTCAACACGACTGAGCTCACGCTAACACTTTTAATGCAAACAACGGTTCTCTTCTAAACATCCTCAGCTCTGATGAACACAGCCATGTTCAGTCGAAGATGAAGCATGGCTAAGCTACTTTATTTACTCCTGGAGTAGCTAGAGTAAGATAATTTAATGACAATCCCATTTACATTCGTACACCAGGTAAATCCCTTCTGCCATGTGAAGATTTCTAAGGATGGACTGTGACAAACTACAGAGGGTAGCGTACACACTGCGGCAAATTACCCATTATACCCTTCTGAACAATTCCTGCCTGTCAGACAATGACTGTGTGAAATATAAATAGAGACTCATCACGGATACATTGTCAGAAGACAGATGTGCCGGCCTGTATTTTAGCAGTAATGAATGTTTGCGTGGGTAAAGTTTCTTGAAAATGCTTGAGAAGAATCCTTCAGACATTGTGAGGAAAACATTCAGCCCAAAAGTTTGATCCTGATGTTGCGGCCACTGAAAACAGTCTTGTTAAACATGGATTATAATGTTTTTATTGTGTAAACTTTTTATGGATTTTTTTTGTGACTTTTACTGGATCTCTACACACCTCTTTGTGAAAAAAAAACAGCTCTATGAGGAACGTTTGATACTTTGTATGCAAGTCTAACTCCTTTTGTTTTATTTGCAAAAAGAATTATTCCTCTATCTTATGTGGTTCCAGTTTTACAGGCATTTAAAAATTGATATGTAATTGGTCTTAAAGGGTTAAGCTTCTTTGAAATGCATTTAAAAAAAAATACTGTAAACTTTCATGAATTTTTTTTATGTTGAATCAAAAATGTACAGAACAGTGGCACCAGTGTGTTGTACTGAACGAACCATGATTTTAGTGAATCGTTACAGCCCTAATTAGCACTTTAGCTAATATTATGGTACATTTCTTCTTATGGAATTTAACTGTCCCATAGCATATTATTCATTTCAATTTGTTACATTCACAAAAAAATTATTTGAAACAAACTTGACCTTAATAAGTAAAGATAACTTTAGCATGTATTTGAAGAGTGCACATTGATTTAAAAGTCATCAAATAACTTATAAAACCTGAACAAATTAAAAGTACTGCAATATTTCTAGAATAAGATGCACATTCAACTCACTTTAAGCTGTTGAATGAATCATGGAACCAAATGATTGGTTCAGGTGAACCACATGACAACTAGGTTCATTTCAGGCCCGGAACTGAATCATTTGCTTTTGCAAACCTTGGATTTAACTGAACACACACACTTTAATGTGTAACTGTTTATTTATAAAAGAAAAAATACATTTTGATAAAAAAAAAAAAAACAACCACACATTCAAGAATCCATTTTTTTAAAGTTAATTTTCTCAACTTGAAATTCACTGTGCTCCCCATCCTCACACCTCCTTCATACAACATGAGTGTCGAGCTCAAAACATTGAGGGTGTGTAATACTCTAGAATTAGAAACCACATCATTGAAACTCATACGTGTCTTTCCTCAATATCTAATAACATCTACAATGTCAACCATCTAGGGTCCCGTTTTATTCCTTACTATGATTAAAAACGAACAAAACAAAAGAAATAAACATACGTAACAGTATTGAGACCAGCTGCATGTAGAGAACATCCTGTTTCAGTAGAATATATGTCAAGACCTTTGCCCATTCGGGCAAATAAATAAGGGAAAACACACAAACGCATTGTTGATGAGGAGTCCATTGAGATGTTGTGAATGGATCCTTTCAGTCTATTAAGAAGCGCTGTTGTCAGTGGCCATTATACAAAATTAATAAGTTCATCTCAGACACATCAGTCATGAAGAAGCTATTTATTTCTATGCAGACTCTCAAAATGAGCAACTATTAAACTGTCAGAGGAACACAAAATCACATGGAACATGTTGTGTGGAATAAAAGAGGCTTCAATAAGTGAAAGGAACACAACATAAGACCTCATTACAACGTCTAGGAGTGTTAGTGTCATGTACATTGTGGTTTCGCTAGGGGAAAATGCCTCCCTGCAAGCAAAGGAGAAAATCACTACGGATGAGAATGATGTAATTAACAATGAGTCAAAATGTAGTCACTCCGAATGAAGCCTCTTTAAGGCAGATATGAATTAAAGTATGGATTCAACTTATGCCCAAAACAGGCTGAATTCAGATTTCTTTTGCATTTTAATACTGTTGCACGTTGGACTTGTTGCACGGGGTGATGTAACTGTTCCAGATCTTCCAATTCTGAGATGCTTCGAGAGATATAGCACTTCTCTACACAAGATGTTTGCAAAATTTACCAACAATTACCATCGGTGGTGCACAGAGGCTGCTGCAGATAGCACGTCCTACCCTCAGGTGCAAGCAGAAAGGGGTTCAAAATGTATGTATTTTACCAGCTGTGAAGATAGGTTTATGTGCTGATATTGTTACACCAGTCCTTCAAACAGAGATGAGTCCAACAGAGTGAGCGTCAGCGCTGTGCGTCACAAGTCAATGAGAAACCTCACGAGCTCAGAGTATGGAGCTGATATAAACATTGTTCTTCAGTTTCAATGCATTATTTCAGTGACTTTATACAGGGTTTCTGCAGGTTTTGTGTCACATTTAAGGCTTTTTAAGAACATTACGAATCAAAGTTAAGACCAATATCATACAGATATTAACTATAAAATATTTTTCACAGTAAAAAATATCTAGAAATGTAAAACTGCAGCTTGAAAAAAAAAAAAATAAGATTAAGATTAAAAAGTTCCAGAGATAAAGAAACTGACAAATTTGACAAGTGAACGTTTTGTTTCCTGAAATATCATCACAGTTATTGACACTTGAAAAGAACTTTCTGAAAGATCAGCAAATGCAGAACTTCTGGTCGTATAAACATGTTTCATACGTAAGGCTATATTATGAATTTTTTGGGATTTACAATAATTTATTCAGACATATATATATGCACTTGTGGCATGAAATCTAATACAAAAGATGGTTTACTTAATTTTGCAGCTTTTAAAAATGTTTCATGAATGATTTCATTGTAAAACGGATCCGTTATAAAGATAACAACGGTGCATTTTTTATGTAAAACTAACATTTTTGACGTGTTTATTTGTTACATGAAAACTAAGATAAAACAGTCGTCTGTCGCAGTTAATAACATCACCTGGATATTTATTTATAAGTCATCTCAGACTGGTTTATTGAACATGACGATAAGTGACCTCATTGGTGACCTCCACAGTCACCAGATCTCAATCTGAAAAAAATGTATCAAGAGCAGTACGAGTTCAAGATTCATGAGCTTTACAGTTTGATGTGCAGCATGAGTTTCTGATGGCTATGAGCTGATGGTTAAGGAGATACGTCCCAGTGGTCAAATAAGTACATACATCAACCGTACAAAAATGGTGCTTTACGCGCAAATATTTTATGAAATTTAATATGCATAAATTCAAGTTACATATTGAATATAAGGCTATAGAAGACCTGCCTGTGCCCAAGAATCACACTAAACAGAGTGAAAGACAACCTGGCAATATAATCATCATTTCTATTACATTCTTGTTGAACAATCGGCTGTTGAGAATTTATTTGTGTATAGTAATCTGTTTATATTCACTAATTAGGAGTAGTTGCTAGCAGTGAGTACATGGCCGAAGCTGACGTCTCTTGAAACCACCGCAATACAGCACCTTTGGGATGCTGTAGTAGCAAGGTGTACCTAATAAAGTGGCTGGTGAATCTGTATATAGAGTGACTTCTCAATACCAGTGGTGGCCAGTAACGAAGTAAATGTAATTTGTTTCTGTACTTAAGTAGCTTTTTCAAGTATCTGTAGATTACTCAAGTATTTTAATTCGGGGAGACTTTTTACTTTAACTTCACTACATTTCAAAGTCAGATATATTACTGTTTACTTGACTAAATCAGTAGTTCCTTTTTATTTATAAGTGCATAAAAACATAAGTACAGCGTGTTTTGAAATGTTTTGGTTGCCACTTGGTGAAACCTATTTGGTGCGAATGCAGTTCAGTGTCTTATCAACAGCAGTGTTTTTTTTTGAGATGCCTGTGCCTTAATAAAAGATGGAAGAAACTCCCAAAACTAGTTTCTGTTACAATAATATGATTTGAGCAGGTTAAATTTACAAGGACCGGGTATTGTGACATATTCAGCAATTCGACTTGATTCTTTTTATTGTTTCGATTTGATTCAATTTCGATTTGAAAACAATTAGCTATGAATGTTTCATTTAAAATGTTAGTTTTGTAGACATAGGATCCATATGTTGACATAAATACTCGAAACTGAAACTCTCCTAAAGTTTATTACTGAAACAAACATTTACTTTAATAATAGGGTGTTTATTTTAAACAACTTTTATTTTGACTAGAAGTAAATATTCATATCCTCTCACATGAAGCATGCACATTAAGAATCGATTCAGGGATTTCCCAAACCAATATGTGTGAGTTAAAATCGATTAAAATCCGAGATTCAATATTTACGCACATTTAGGAACAATATACTAAAAGAAAACCTTTGTTTAATAATTTGGCCATTAAAGGGGTTGCTTATTAAACTTGAATTTGCAATTACATTAAAAATAAAAGGCCTGCTCTGAAATCACGTTATTTCATTTGGTTCTAAAGCTAATGATCATTTAAATAAGTGTCAACTTTATGAGAGTCAAACTCTTTTCATATATTGTTCAAGAAAGAGTCTTGACTAAAATGATAATGATATATTATAGCCATAATAAATCACAGTACTTTGAATACTTGAGTACATTTTAAGGCAAATACTTTCGTACTTTGACTCAAGTGAAATTCTGAAGGGAGCACTTTTAACTTTACTAGAGTAATATTTTATCTCTACTTTAACTCAAGTACTTGGTCTGGGTACCACTGCTCAATACTGCCTTTTGTTAAACAGCTGAAAAGCAGCTTGTACTATTGAAGCACAAATATATACACAATAAAGAGCAAAAGTAAGGAAGACTATAGGTCACTATAAAAGGATTAAAGGTCAGAGCCTCACGTGAGCGGTGAGCAGGGCATCACGTGAGTCACAATGCCGTTTTTGAGACCTTCACTCTTTGCAGCATGGCATTTTCAGAGACCTTTGAAGCCGCACGGTTCAGGTGTCTGCTTTTGTTTCAGCAGGACTGAAGGAAGAGAGTCTGGAGCCTCCCTGGGGCTACGGCAGGTCAATTTCAGCAGCTCCTGAGGTACAGCAGACGAACACGGTGCAGACAGAAAGCCCTGGTGCTCATGTGTCAGCATGCTGTCAGTGCTAACAGTGCACTCCCAGAAAAAGTACAGGACCAGAGGGGGCTCACGCACTGTCCATTCCACTTTCCATTAAGAGCCAACACGTGTGCTCTCGCACCCTAGGAAACCCAGTAATGCCGCTCTGCCAGCTTTCATGTGCTCTCCTATGAAGCTGAACCCAACTAGGCACTCCACTGTGAGAACGTAAGAAGAACAAATGGTTTTGAATGAGCATTCCTTTCTCATTTCCACATGTCTGACAGCCTCTTAATTCATAGGGTGTGCTTCGAGACAAATGTTTTACTTTAGGGATCAGAACGAGGAACTGACTGCAGTCAAGGAATCATTGCAATTCAAAGTCAACTCCTTCAGATTAATAAATCAAATGCTATCCCACAATTTAGCCGTTGTTGAGGCTAATAACAGATCAAACAAACTGCACATTTAATACTGATCTTGTAAAAAAAACAACAAAAAAACCCAGTTTTAATCAGTTTCCAAAACAGGGAGACAGAGCAGAAAAACATGTCTGCTTTGAAAGTGGTTCTCCCCCCAGTGAGCTTAAACATGCAAGAAATGAAATCCAAGTAATCCATCAATGGGCTTGGTTTGCCACCAGAATATTAAGGAATTATGTTCATTTGAAATACTGATAAGTCAGAATATTTAAGATGCTGTAGATTTTTCCAGTTAATAAACACATCCTGAAAAAGTGAGGACCAAAACAAGAATAATATAGTTTAAATATGGAAGTGTATGGAATGAGATTTGTGCCTGCGGCCTTTATGGAAAAAAATAGCTTTCAACGTAAATGAATGAATTTAAATGTATTTTAACAGCTTTGAAAGTAAATAAATGAAAACTCATTTTTACACTCCTTGTTTTTCCAGAATTTTTTTTATAATGCTTTTTCAGTTTTAGCTCAATTTCAATGACACTTTTCTCACATGGATGGGCTTCACAGATCTGCCTCCTAGCAGGCACGTCTCTGTCATTGGTCTACTTATTCACAACCCACATGGAGCAAACCGCTCTTGTAAATGTTTGTTTACTCAGTCGTGAGGTTTATATATTTGCATTCATTTATTTACGTCCAAAGCTATTTTTCCATAAAAACTTACCAGAAATCTCATGCCGTAGAAGTGAAGCATTCAAAGCTGTCCAGTCAAGTCTGGATTATTTTCAAATATTCTCTACAGAAAAGATTGAGAAATGATCCCTGGTCTTACTTTTACATTTACATATTTAGCAGAGGAAAAAAAAAAAGACATAATTTTTTTGCTGTGTAGATATTCAATAAAGAATTAGTAAAAAAGTAAAACATTTATCTTTTTAATGGACACAAAACTTATGAAATAAAAAAAGTCAAATTCTGAGCAACTCATTTACTGTCCAATTCCCTCACAAGATTAAGATCACTAAAGACCCTTTACATAATACTAAACCCATAGAAATGGGCTTAAAGTGTCAGAGGTCGGTGGTGAACTAACCTGTTTACTTATTTCTAAGTAAAGTTTGACAAACTATGCATCATTTGAAAGCTGAACTTCTCATGATTCACATGATATAAAGTATTATAGGTTTAACACACCACAGCAACAACCGTAACTCAATTTGTGTAGCTGTATAAAATTGTTTGTCTATGAATGCTGACAAACACAAAGAAAAAAAGGTTTGCATATCTAGGAATGTTGTTTTCATACATACTCTTACAGCATGACATAGCAATTACACACAGACAACAATAGCTCCGCTAAAATGTATGCGTCAAACACCAATCAGGCATAACCTCGTCTGTAGTTACAGAAGCTAAATTATGCATCATCCCTTTGTGCTTCAAAGCAGAACCATTTGTGTCTTTGCTTTAAAAAATGTAATGACAGAAACCGACAATATTGTCAAAATATTTGCTCATCTGATTCAAACCCTTATGAACCGAAGAGACAACCGATTGCTAATCAATAGGTTTTCATTTGATGTTAGCCCACCCTCAGCAGCTACAACTTGCTTAAAATAACTTTTCCGAAATATAAATCAACACAAATGCTTTTTCCACTCATACCTAGTGGTTGGGTGAAGCCGTTATTGTAAAAGAATTACTCTTTTTAAACCATAATCACCATAGAAACTTTCCAGGATGCAAGAGTGGACGTGGAAATTGAGGGATTCTGTTGAAACCAACAACAATCCTTTCTGCCAAAACTGCTATAAAAACTTTGAGGAATGCAAAGAAAAAGTGAGAAATTACTTCAGCTAAATACAGGGCTCTCTGAAAAAATGTCTCATGGTTGTTTCAAGGACGACACTTAAAGAAACGTGTTGCATGGTCGAGTTTCCAGAAGAATGCAGCATGTTCTCAAAAAACACTGAAGGAAAATGTGCATCATCAGCCAAGAATGCATGGGATGTTTCTGGACATTACCACATTCCAAGACACAAGGCCCAGTCAACTAGTCATTGGTTCCACCAGAACAAAGTGAAGGTTGTGAATTAGATCTGTCTCCTGACCTCAATATGATTGATCCACTATAGGAAGAACTCAAATATGCCATTCATCAAAGACACACTAAGAATTTACAAGTCTTGGATGCTTTTTGCCAAGAATAACGGGGAAATAAAGTAACCACCATGTAGCTGTTTCTTCAGCAGCAGTCACTTTTTTTTCCCATGAACCCTCGTCCCTACTATTATGCTTTGTCTAATAGATAAAGAAACACCCAGAAGAAACAAAAGAAACACCCAGATTGTACCAATGGTTGTAATATGTGGAAGATGTAAAAATTAGGCATCACCAATATTGTTTTATCATTATTTATTCCCAACATAGCATTACAACAGTACTGTCACACACAAAAGCACGAGCGTGTTATGTTGCCTTCACAAAAGATTGGCTGAATCATCGGATAGCTGCCCACACTTATAATGAACTATTCAACATGCAAAGCAGTATAGCGCAACTAAACCTGTTTGAAAATGAACTGATGAGGCGGAATGGAACCATGAACAATTTCTTCACACTGGCGTCACTTGCGCAACAATTGCGCAACAAACCCGCATCTTTGGCCCAGTACAAAGATTTGCCAGGAAAATCCTCAATCCTGGAATGAATTCACCACTCAGGAATGTTGCCGGTCTTTTGTGGTTCGCTGTTTGTGTTTTTAAGTTTTTACAATCAACACCTCCAAGTGTATGCTATGAAAAGAACAATTTGTCTTTTTCATTAGCTATTTTCAACCTCTGCTGCCATGCTGATGGCGTATGAGACCAAACGGATGTGTTGATCTTCCCCTAAGCAGAGAAATCTATGTTTCCTTGAAGCGGGTTAAGATACTTTTGGTTGTAAATAAGTGTAAACAGGTTTTATATGATTTTATTTTACACCATTTTTATCCAAAAATTCCATGCAACAAAGGAAACAAATTGCCATATATGGAAAAGTTCTCACATCTGACCCTTGATGTGAATAGATAATCTCACTCTCCCGAGCTAACATAAGCCTAACTGTTGTATGTTTTCTAAATAGTCACATAAAGCTTCCATCAGTGGACCTTTGAAATGTCAAATGGTTTTGGTGTTTCTCAATACGATAAAAACTTTAACTGGATTGACATCTAAACCAGCGATGGACACGTCAATGCCTTTTCCCTCATCTGGTGATGCTTCCAAGCCGTGCTTTTTACAGTGTTCATCCAAGTACTGTATATGCCTAAGGTGACGGAGGAGAGCGGACAGAAGTGGAGATCAATTTGCTTATTCCAAATACAACTACATACTCTCCGCTGACACACCAATTACAGCTCTGAGAATCCCTGCTCAGCCCCAACATCAGAAACCTTGAGAAAGTCTCATTAGTTTGTGAACAAGCTGATTGACAGCTCCCGTCTGTTGAAAAAGGTCATACGAGGAGAAGGAAGCATTGGTTTCCTTCACTGATGTCCAGACTCAATCTTAAAAAGAGGTATCTGGCACGATCAATGCATTTTTTAACACTTTTCAGGCACTGATGAATGAACCTGGAGCCTCTATTTTACATCAGCTGCCACACGAAGCTGTAAGTGAATGCTTGGCAAAACATTCTGCTGTAAACAAAACAAGAAGTCATCCGGAGACTTTTCACAAGCTCTTTCAAGGCATCTCCAGAAGAACAGCACAGAAGATTATATTGACATCATAAGAATCTTTAGACCCAATTTTTAAACTAGGGATCAGGAAGAGGTGGAAAGAGGCAGAAGATGAAAATGTTGACAGAGCAAGCGAAACAAAATGAAGAAAGTTTAATTGTAAATGTCAGACAGGTTGTCATTGGCTAGTGTTGGATAAAAAAATGCGGTCATGTCCCAATTTTTTTTTGCAGCCGCGTACCCCTCTCTGTTTAATGTGATGGATTTTCTTGGGCAGAGACACACAGAGATCTGTGCTTTTATTTGTTTCACTTGTTTCTAAAAAAATTACATTGTTGTTCATTATGTGGAAAAGATGAACCACTTCATTTGTTTTAGTAAAAAAAAAATAAAAATTCCATTTTGCGGGAGTCCTTTTGCATCCCGCAGATAAGAACTGTACCACCCACAGCCACGTCCACTCAATAAATAACATTATAACTACAGATGTAGAAGTTTTTATGGGGGTGAATGCATAACTGCACCATCAGCCCGTCAAGGTGTGCTCTTTACTCCGAATGTATACTCCTCTTGATAAAAAAAAAATATATATATATATTTTCCCTGCCATTCTCTTATGTTCCCCTGGGGAGAACCACCAGTGTATAGTATTCTATTTTAGATATATACCCAAGTTTATAATAGTTTATAACTGTATATTTTTTGGTTTATTGCACTTTCTGTGCATTTTTCATGGACTGTTAATAAAACTATTACATTTTCTTTCACTGGCATTTTTCATCGTAAAAATTCACCATGCAAAAAATTTTTGTCTAATGGACATTCTGATTGGCTGGTTAAGAGACCCAAACTCCTCTACCTGGGGAAGGATCACTTTGCCAACTCAGGGGGAGCATTTTTTCTGACTAAGAGCCATGACCTGGGATTTGGGGGTGTTAATTCTCAACATTGGGTGGAAAACTGCCCCAGTGCACGCTGGAGTTCTGGACTGATGAATCCACCAAGACCACATCATGGGTCAAAATAAAAGTCCGATCAATAAATAATGAACATGTGTCTTCAGGAATCAGGAACAATCTGTCACCTTTTCACCACTAGGTTTCGTTTGATAGCCTGGTGCATAAGCATTTTTCAAATTTTATTATCATTAATATATATATATTTTTTTTAATGCAGACTGCATTTTAGTCCAGGGGTCTCCAACCACTGAAAGAATAAGTAATTGGACGTTCAAGAATCATGAGCTTGTAATCCAGCGATTCACTCGTGCTACTTACTTTTTGCTGACACCCCAGACAGAAAAAAAAATAGTACAGTATATTCCCAGCTAAACTCAAGTCTGAATCCCTCTTGTGATGCTCTGGGCCACCGTCCTTTTAGAGAAATGAAGAGATGACTTTCATCTCATGCCGAAATGAATCTATTTTTAAGCGGAAAACATTGAAGATGAGGTTCTGGAACATGAATGAGAAGAAAGTTTGGGAAACTGCCTGGGGCAGAAGAGATGAGGAGTAGATTCATCAGGTTTAGGGAGTAATAGGAACAGCCCTTAACAATGCACACCATCATAAGCAAATCCAGCCAGTAGAGGATTTCCAATTAGAGTTGTGGGACCACACAAACATAACGCTGGTGACATTGAAATTAACTCCAGGTGCTGCAGGACATAATGTAGTGGTCAGGCTGCAAAGGAAAAGTTTCTATATCATTACACTAGAATCACAGTGCAGTTTTTGCCATTTTGGCCCAGAAAATAATAATAATCCGATGCTATTTATTTTCAAGAGGCCATATTATGTAAAATCAACTTTTCCTAACATTCCTAGCATCTTTTAGTGAAGTTCCCTCACAAAAATCATACCTAAAGTTTTTCATGCATGTTTGTGTAATCCTGTATTCCTTTTTTTGAGCTGAAAATGGCTCCAAGTTCCTAGCACCACTCAAAGTTGTAGCTCAGCCCACTGATCAATCAAATAGAGGGAGCATGGTGTCTGACCCGGAAGTGAGAGCAACAGACCCTCACTGAAAAAGGGTGTTTTTTTTCAGTCGATTATAGTATAATAGGCATTAACGTAAACACTGTTTTAAAGTGCCGCTCATTGGAAAAGTCTTTGCCGAATTCTGACTGATAGGTGAGGGTATGGTTAGCAGGGGGGTGTAGCAAAAGTATGCCAGTGGGAGCAACTGGGGTAAACAGCATGTTGTGCGGATGCCAAAAATACGAGTTGATTAAAAGAAATTTAAAAGAAAGTTCAGTACAGTGCAGAGAGCTCAAATATTTATCAGAAACGCTTGGCATAAAAAAAATGGCATTATATTACCTTTCATGTACGCAAGTCACTGAAATGTATGAAAACATAAAGAATAAATAAATAAAAAATACAGTACGATAAAAATCCATACCATTGCTAGACATTCTGCTATTCATATTATTTTCTGAATAATTATGAATAATGAATAAGACACTGGTGGTAGAGATAGGAAATAATAACACAAGAGCTGTGAAATGCTCCACTGTGATTGGCTGCTCTTTGCTCTTGAGGCAGGGCTCAGCAATAGATGGACTTCTTCTCACAGAAAGTCAGAAAACATTCAGATCCAGAATTTTTACTATCTTTATGCAGAGAACACTGACACCATGTTGAAAAAGTAACCACCGCGCCAATCATCACCTGATGATGCCAGTCAGCAGAGGAATTGGGAAGGCAAAAGTAGCCAGCAAACTATAGTTTTATTTCTATTTTCAAAATGCTTTGTATGAATTAAATGTAAAAAAAAGTGTCATAACCTTTTTTTTCCTCCTTTTAGAACATCACACGCTTTAAGTGATGAGAGCCCAAGAGTCTTGGCTGAGAAATAAACAGCTGATCCTGCACTAATCCTTTGAAGAGACGTGAATGGAGAAAATAACTGCAGCCCTTGACTTCTGCAGACGCTCTGTGACACACAGAGGAAAGTGGAGTAGATAGCTACGCTTAGCTGTTGTCTAAGAAAATAAGTATGAATGTTGCTAGCGCTCATTGAAATGGAAAACACACTCTTTTTCTCTCCATTTGAAAGTCAATTAAACTGAAATGTAGAGAAAGAGAATCTGAGTGAGAGGAATTAGGAGGAAAACAGCATTTACAAAGCAGCTATGTTTTGGGCAGCAGCCTTGCCTTCCTTTGAAGCACAAGAGATGGCAAATAATTCTTTAATCCGGTTACATGTTCCCCAACAACAAATATGGAAGCCGAGCACCACAAAGAATCAAACATATCATCGTATCAGACTGGAGCAGTTAGTCCACAGCCCAAAATCACTCAGAGAAGATTAACAGTTTCACATGCAGCACAGACTGAACGATCAGGGGACAACATGTTCATTTCCAGCTCATATGATTCTTCACAAAACTTTTTTTTTATATTTCAAAAAACATCTCTATTCAAAGGTGCTGTTCTGCAGTAAACACATTAACTCTGCCAACAACACTGCAGCACAAGCCCAAAACTTACTATTCTGAACATCTTCACCCGAGCATTTTTAACACTTGGTTATATAAAAAACATTTACAAGACAGAAAATTTGACAATTACTTTAGTAATGACAGAGAGGTGAACCTCTATTAATGCATTAAGGACATTCTTAGCATCCGCCCACATGTTGCCGAGAGCAACGAGTCTATCATGGCCACCTGCACTCAAGAACCAGCGGATTTCAGTGGAGTTTTCAAAAGCTTATTACAACGTGTAACAAATGTAAATAACTATTTACATCACAAAGTCAAATGAAGATAAATGTAAAGCTTTGAAATGTTTTCGACAGCAACATTAAGTTTAGCGGACACTATGCGGTCTTATTGAAGGATTGAAGTTAGCATTAAGTTAATTTTAAAACAGCTATTTACATTGTCTGAAATCAAGGGTGTTATTTTCCGAATTAGCTATAGTTCACTAAAGAATGGTCTCATCATCTACACGTGACGCAGTTTCTGTCCTTGCATGACTGACAAACATGATATTATATTTTTGACGCTTTCTCTCTTCTCTGCAACGTAAAAATGATTTATACAGTCCTTTGTTTTGTACTCTTTCCCTAAACTTATTTTTCATTTGTGTTGCTTCTTTAGAAGATCTACTTGGAGGAGCATTTAATGGAGTACAAGCATTTTAGTTGGTGGAATTGAGGTAAACGATTAAATGACTTTTGTCATTCAGAGAAATTAAGGTGAGTCAGTTTTTGAGCGTGATCCTGATTTTGTACATGCAAACATAAATCTCTGTTGAATATGTAGTACAGAACCAGACTGATAATGAAGTTTCTATGTTTGTAGTTACATTTCCTGCAGTTTTTCATTATTCACTTCCCTATTACAGGATTCCAGCACGTGACATGACTTTGAGATACCTCACTGAATACAAGAGAGAGGTTCATGTTTGGCTTTGTAAGTATTGTTTAATTAGCTTAGTTTGTCCAAGTTATACTTCTGTTTATTCTCATGCTGGGGAAAATGGAGAGCAGTGTTTATGAGGACTTGTGCAACATGTAAATATATTTCTGCCAGACGCAGTGGGCATCATCACTGAAGGAACACCAGAAACTTACTGCACCCAAATGTCTGTATGTAAAAGCTGTTATTGTGTAATAAATGTTGGAAACAAATACCTCTCATTCATTATTACTTTAAGTTATCTAATAAAACTGATTACTGCATTTGAAGTAGATTATTTGAATTAATAGAGAAAATAAATTAAACAAATAAAAAAATGTAATTATTATTACTATAATGTTATTTAATTTAAATAAGTAGGATATGGTCAATATGCTGCTGTTTGTTACATTGATTATTTTTTTTTATTTTTTTGCTTTACATTGTAGACTATATTTAATTTTTAAACAAACAGAAAAATAATTAATACAGATTTTTCACTAAATCAAAGTATTAAGACGTTTGCTAAACTAAAAAAAAAGTAGATGGAAAACTGCCTTCTTTTTTTGGGGTTTATCTATGTAACAGTTTTTACAGGGAAGGTTTCTGGATTTTGGAGGTGAGGTTTATCATGTGATTGCAGTCATTGCTTTGTTTACAAAGACCAGTTTTATAGTGGATGAAATAAGGTGATTAAAGGTGTGGTATGCAATTTCGGAAAAAGCTTGGAAATGTGTGGCCCAGGCCAATCACGTGAACAATAGCCAATCAGCAGTAAGGGGCGTGTTTATTCATGTAGCAGAGTGTGATGTCTCAGACTGAGAGCAACACAAGTTGTGGTTAAAACCTGCAGGCTAAATATTGGCAGACAACAAGCCAAAAGAGAAAATAGCTCGTGGAACAAACAAAAAAAAAAGTCAAACTTGGGTAAACTTGAGATTTGCTTTTTTTTGTGCTAGAGAGAATTAAGGACACGGGAACAGCTAGCATTGGTTGCATTGTTTCTTCTGGACAGGTGAGCCATATGTTTGCTTCACATATCAGTTTCCTTTTTCATGAATACAACTCCTTCATCGATTCCTCCGTAATGGTTTAGGATAGATCTATGTGTGAGGTGGGACAATCAATATGGTAAAGACCTGCCATTGGTTAAGAGGAAAACCAACAAATCTCAGGAAAAAACCTACAAAGACAGCAGGGTAATCAGTTTAAAACAGTATTTTTCCAATTAGAGGAAAATCATTAGGGGTGTCTGACACATCACCAACATTTCGTTCACAATACAATGATTTAGAATATTAAAACAGAGTCTTTAAAAGAATCTGAAATGTATAAGCTTTCTAAAAGTATTACTATCTATTGAAAATATTAAAATATGTATTAAAAAAGTTAAGGCATCTCCAACACAATGGCTTCAGCAGCCCAGGAAAGCATCTGTGCAACTTCTTTTTTTTTTTGTTACTTGTCCTGTCCTGCTTTAAAGCCACCACATGGGAGGGTAGGCGCTTCGTTTGAGCTGGACAGTTTTGTTATCTCCAGGGAAGTGAGCGCCTGGTGTGGCGTGTCCTCCTCTAAATGGAAGCCGTGAATTTATGTAATTATTTATTTATTTTCGCCATGAACTAGTTTGCATTAATTACATCAGGACAGGAGGGTGTTAAGAGGAAAAGGGGGAGTGAATGAGAGATGGAAGTGAGGGCAAGAGATTCAAGCGTGGGAAGAATACCTACATGAACATACCGTAGTTTGTTACAGTTTTCACAGTTTGTATATACACACGGTTAATGATCTATGCAGGTGGGGGGACGGACAGCCCAGCAACAGCCAGGCAGGTTCCCCCCAGCAGTACAGGGTGATCCTGGCAGGCCAATTCCAAGAGCACCGACACCCACACAGCCAGGAGGCGGACAGAGGAGGGAGACTCCACCAGGCACAGTGGAGCCACCCCCCAGCCATACTCCGACCCTACTCAACCTGACCAGCAGCCCCTACCCCATCTTACCATCTGTTGCCACCCAATCATCCATTCATTCATGCGCCCACATCCAAAAAAGCCGCAGCACAGACTTTTATGCTGGTGCACATGCTAATCTTTACTGCACAATTAAAGTGCTTTCATTGCTCTGTTACACATGGTTGCCTCAGATCCCAAAGTTGATCATTCGACATACGTCATAGTAAATAACTAAGAGGGAATCGTGGAAACTTGAATTTTATCAATTCTGGTTTTCGCTCTGAATCAGTCTCAGATCCTCAGGTGCTAATATAGCTATGGACCAGAGATTCAGCTAACAAAATAGCCTCAGACCGTTTAAATAGGTAAAAGTGGCAAAATTTCATTAAAAAAGAACCTTTGATCTCCAGTTTATCTTTATGTGCCACCCCGGACATGTTTGATTTTCAAAGTATGTTTGAGGCAGTGAAAAGATTTGAATTATTTCTGTAAACCATCAACGGTCAAGATGTCAGTCTATGCATCAAGATATACCTCTGGCCAAAGCCTTAGACATACAAAGTCTGATAAATATAAACTGTACCTCTAGAATCAGACGCCAAATGATAGTGCCGCTGTGTATAATCTTGTACAAGTTGAACTTTTTAAACATGCAGTGCTGCAAATAACACTTAAGAGAGTCTACAGCATCCACCTGTGACCCTGGGAATACATCTGGTGTGCTACAAACAAGAAAAATGATGTTAGCTCTGACTATTTGCTTCAAAATTTTAGAGAATGTGGAGCTCGGGACAAACACTTGAAGGGACTGGCACAGGTGGCACTACATCCTGCAGATGGTGGAACAGACGCTTATTTGATAGAGTTCAAGATATAATATTAATAGTTGTGTCTCGTAGAAATGCACATTTGGAAGCAGCATGGGTTGAGATGTGTCGCAGATGTGATGAGATCCAGATTTAGATGCATTTTTTGGATAAAAGTGCACCATCTGTAAAATCTGCAAGAGCCCCATCTATTATATTAGTAGCCACACTCAAAGTACTGTTACTGTGCATCAAGATGTTATACTTATAAATAGTGGTAATTTAATATATACAATTAAACATAGCAATTTGTTTTACTCATTACATCTAAATTATTAATTAATTGGACTTTAGTTGTTGGGATGGCAGCTTAAATAGGCTGATAGTAAGTTTGATTGAGAGCAGCAGAGTGAGCAGACTCATCTAGCTGCTCCCAAAATTAGTTGGGTAAAACTTCATTTAAAGTGCCTGCATTTGAAAAGAGAGGAAATAATAATAATAGACACAGTGAATCTCTTTTTATATGTAAATGACCATGAGGAGACGTTACCTGAAGGCTTGCTGGTTTTAGTTGCACAGCTGTATAAGAGATTACTTTGAAACACTGAGAAATGAAAATGCAGCCTTAGACCTGGTTTCAAAAGGGTAACTATACTGGTTTACATGCTGAGGGTTTTACAGTTAGGATGGAGAAAGAACATCCTTTGATGTTCGCGAAGAATTCCGGTCAGAGAAACTTAGACCAAATCACTTCAGTCTGTGAACCAGCTAAATTCATTTTCATTTGAACTCAAAGGAATTCTGCAAAATATTTGACTTCCCTGTCAATGTTTGTGTGACTAAAATAAATTGGTGAAACATTTCTCATGTGACAACTCAGAAATAATCAACATCTGTAGGCATCCGGTCCAACAGGTCCATCTGTTCCTTTATAGATCTCCTTGATAATCCCTTTAAGGATAACCTATAAATCCCTACATGCCACAGAAATTCCCAACACATCTCGATGGCTCATTTTCTTCCACGCCCCCTGGTTCTACTCACCTACTGAATCTCAATGTCTCTTGGCTCTCCGCATCTTCTGGTTCTCCATGTTTCCAGGTTGTGCTGGTCTACTGGTTTTCATTGCTGTCTGACTCTGGCCTACAGGCTCTACATGTCTCCTGCATCTCTTCAGAAACTGATTCTTTACATCTTCTGGCTCTCCATAACAACTGGTTCAGCAGGTCATCTGGCTCTTCACACTTACTAGTTTGTCATGTCTCCTGGCTCTCATTTTCTACTGGTTCACCATGTCTCCAGGTTGTACTCCTCTACTGGTTATCCATATTTTCTGACTGTCTGCACCTATTAGTTCTCTATTGATCTGCTCATCTTCTGGCTCTTCTTGCTTCCAGGTTGTAGTCCTCTCCTGGGTCTTTATATCAATTTTCTCTACATCTCCTATTTCTTCAAATATACTGGTTTGCCAAGTCTCCGAGCTCTCCACCAAGTCTTCTAAATCTCCACATCTACTGATCTGCCATGTCTACTGGGTCTCCATACCTACTGGTTGACCATGTATCCTGACTGTCCATATCTACTGTTCTGCTGTGTCTCCAGAATCACCATATGTACTGGTTCATCAAAGTTCCTAGCTCTTAAAAAAAACTGGTTCTCCATAAATCTTGGCCCAATGTCTCCTGGGGTTACTTATCCACTGGTTCACATTTATTCGACCCATCTCCTCACTCCCCTTGTGTTCTTATCTACTCATCTACTTGTCTATTTTTCTCTGGGATCTCCACATACCCATTGATTTCTACGTCACTTGGCTGCACTTGTCTCCTGGCCTTACGTGAAGAATTAAGGGTAAGTTTGAGACATAGACACAGTGTTCATCCTTTTTAGATTGTTTGGCCACTGTGTGCTCACATGAACAGCATATCAAATGTGAAAGAATGCCTTTAGTAATTAGAAAAAGAAGTATTGGTACTAGCACGTCTTTAGTCCAAATTTAGTCTCAACGAAAAGCGTTAGAGACTGGAGTCCAGGCAACAAACTACTTCCCAGCCAAACAACAATCTTACTTTGGGTACGCTTGTCGAAGAAATTTCATTCTTCTCTACAACCATCTAATGGATTGAATTCCACTGGCAAGCTCAATGTCCATCAGCAGTGAAACTGCCTTAAAGCATAAAGGATCAGTCCTCTCACCAAGTGCAGTGTTCTTGTCCCTGACGTTCTTCACTGCGACATGCTTATTGCTTCCACGCTATCAGCACAGCCCAGCCACTACTGGCCTTTGATGGATTCTGCATACACTTGTGATCACACGAGGTGGAAGAAGAGGCTCGGTTCTGTCCGCTAGGCTAGATGAAGCCCTCTAGCTTTTCTCTAGAGATCAGTGAATCAAGCATCACAAGCTGCACTCTCTTCATCTCAAAGACAAAGGCAATCTTAACCACATCCTATCAGCTCTCAATGAGCCAATGCAGAGAGTCTGGGCTGTTTGATTAAAGATTTAGAGTTAAAGAAAGAAAGAGAGACTTGAATTGAAATTCCATTGCGACAGAGTGAATATTGATGCAATTTGTTGAACAGACAGGAGAATATTATACTTTCATTGAGTGTACCCAGCAACTTCCCAATAGACTGAAAACTTACTGTGAAGATGGAAACCAGGCCAAAAGTTGGAAAACAGAGAGATGTATCTAGGTAGATGTTATCATTCTTAGGAAATTGAACATATGATGGTGATTTTTTTCAAACAGACGCATTTATACTTGAATATAAACAATTAAAAATGTTACTTTTTCATTGCATTTTAGTATTGGTTCACTTTTAAAAAGATTATTTTCAAACACAGAAAGTTTAAAGCAATTAGTCCTGAGTGTTCATGCAGCAAAACAATGAACACTATACTGTTAAAAGTATTCCCTTGAAATCACCACCATGCTCCTCTTTAGTTTGCTACAGAACATGTCGGCTTTCATGATGCTGAGCTCTTCTTTGGTATAGCAACTTTAATTATTGAATATAACTCTTATCTGCCTCCGTGTTTTTATAAGAATGTTATTGTTTACCTTTATCATTAGCTTTGATTGAAGCTATTGAAAACTATGTATTGATAATTGTAGAAATGCACGTACCTGTTATAATTAATCATTTAAACACTTGTAACATAATGTGATATTTTAGTTCTTAGCATTTATCATTTTTGTAGAAAGTGATTAGAGAGTAACTAGTGACAAGATTGAACATCTCATTTTATAAAGAAATTGTACGTTCCACAGCAAAAAAGTAAAACAATACCTAGAGGCAACGTGATCTGAAATGCTCTAAGCCTCCCAGATCATAGGCTTTGTCATGGACGACCAGACACAAGCTCTTCCAGCGTTCTAGTACTCTTTGGTTCCAAGTCCACCCCCACAGGAGGGTCTAGGTGAAATGTAAATCAGATGGCATGTTCGAGAGACCATGTGACCATATATAGTGTTTCAAATCAAATCTGATGTCTATTTTAGAGGGAGACGCCATTGTAGAAATAAAATCACATTTGCTAACTGTAATCGATTTCTTTGCTAAACAAAACGGTTTCAAGGAGTGGTTGAGAGTCTCAACCCTCCTGACAAACTCAATGCAACACATTTAGATTTCTGCTGATATTTACACATCCACAAATGTTATTGTACATAAATGTATATAAATATGTACATAATTATTCACAATCTTACAACAGCAACCAACAGTGATAAATTGAGGAGGTCCATGAGGAGGTCCTGGAGCACCACGAGGGTGCTGTTCCAGCAATGTCAAAGAGAGAGAAAACATCCTGCGTCATTTTTTTTCACCAATTTGCGAAATGTCATGACCCCAACCTATTTTTGTAACATGGTTCCTGTGAAACCTTCAAGGTTTGATTTGGTGTTTTTTATAGATCTAAAAAACAAGTCAGTCCTGGAGCTTCCTTGAACTTTTTTGGTAAATTGTCTGGTTAACTTTTCTAACTTTGGCTTATTATAAAAAGCATACCTGGGGCCTGATTTGAATTTTCAGGGTAAATCAAGGCGGGAATTTTGCAAGTGTTTGAGAAAAGAATAACATTTTCTGAAAGTTGGCCTTAATATTTGGTGTGTTAATTCCCCCATAATTATCAAATATATCCAGTATTGTCAATAGTCACAAATATCTGATGTTAAAAATACTGAATGTAGTCATTTCTATAATCACGTGTTTGTATTTTAATACAATGCATTATTGAAAGCAGTGTTGTGTGGCTTTATTTCAGCCATAACGGAGTGTTACCATTTTCTGGTCAAAACATATTTTAGGTTTGGTGCTTTAGTGATCCTGCATCAGTTTGCTTTGCATTTCAGCGGGCGTGGAGTAAGACATTTTTCTAACAACATAGAGTGGTGGCTTGTTCACTACGTAACAAAGAGTAAAAAGAGGCGTCATTTGTCTATTAAGAGTGTTGGGGTCTCATGCTATTAAGCAAAGAAACAAACTCAGTGTTGCATCATCGAGTAACAGCTGTTTTGCCCTGGCTTTATTTATTTATTTATTTTTCTGATAAAACCCATCAGTGTCACTTTAGATAGAAATAAAACGATTAAAACATTGATAAATTAGACTGTGACGGACTGGTGACCTGTCCAGGGTGTACCCCTGCCTCTTGCCCAATGTGCACTGGAGATAGTCACCGGCAGACCCCCGTGACCCCAAAAATGGAATAGGCGGGTTGGAAAACAAATGAATGATAAATATTACACACAGTCAGTCAAATGATTTTGAGAGATGGAAGGTCCCGGACCAAACAGGTCCCAGTCCCAACCTGCAATGTACCAGAGAAAGCTCCACTGTGCAAAATTAAGCACTGGCAATCACACACTGTAACACAATCAGAAAATAAAAAGGGTGAAACTTGAATAATATATTGAAGCATCTAAATTCCCTCTTTATGCTCAAATCAGTGTTAGCTCAGGAAACCTTCACCTGAGCTCAGTGACATTCATAAGGAGGGTAGAAAAAAACCATCTGAACTAAACACTAAGTGGAACATCCAGCACTCTGTCAGAGTATCACTCTGAGGAAATGACAACAGATTGCGCTCAGCACAAGCTCTGATTAGGTTCTCCAGGACATGGTCATTTAGAACTGCCCAACAAGAAACAGGTGAACTGTGAAGGTGCTTTGACAACATCTTCATCTCCTGTGAGAAATTCAGAGAGCTGATCAAGCCATAATCACAGACCTAACACTTTGCAACAGACCTGCTAAATCACAAGCCTAGATTGGATAAAATATCTGGTTTACTCAAGCTGGGATTCGACTGAATTGCTAGATACAGAAAATGAAGTGAGATATGGCCATTCTTGTCTACAAAAAATGATTTCCTTTTCTGTTTGTAGTCTCACTAATAATCAAAGTGAATGTCTGGGTATTCCTTGAACATCCCAGCTCTAAAACTGGTTTTCGAGTTACATGTGACACCAACTCGAGCTGTATTTTCAAGGCAATGCATCATTGTTAATACAGCTTGCCATTGATCATTAGGCATTGTCCTTTCATGAATGTGTTAATGGTAACAAATGCTTGCCATTCCATCTCATTCAGACTCATTGTGACCTTGAAAAATTCTGTCTTTCTCTTGGTCAGCTAGCTTCAGAAAATAGAAGCAAATCTCAATGGTGACATCCTATAAGTGCTTTATCTTATAGGTGTGTGATGAATGGCCTAGTTCTTTAGAAACCAAGTTGCAATCTGTTGAGCCAGTCAGACTTCTTCATTCTGCACAATTAATTCCAGTAACATCAAGGTTAGATTTTCACATTTTTGAGGAACTGTTCAGATGATATGATGAACCGGACATGCATTTTAAATACATTTTAAGGACCTCTAGTACCTCGCATGACATTTTTCAAACCACAATGATTGTTTGTACAAAAAGGAAGCACAAATTATTCACAAAGGGCTTTCTGCAGCTTATTTGTTTTCAAGCAGACAGAGACATCAAAACATGGGGAATACCAAAAGGAAGAACACACTCGATTTTACTGTTAACAAATATAATTTCACATCTGAATATCTGACTCCATTCCACACTTCAACACTGACAATTTTCCCTCGACGCATTACAGTCATTAGTAAGAGCATGAGACAACCCCTTTAATGTTTCCGCCCTAAACCAGTTCAAAGCTACGAGGGTTATGTGACCAACACTGAATCATAAAAAGCGTATTGATCTCTCCCATTGTTCCTAAAGCCATCAGTACCTTTCATTAATACTTTTTGCTGGGAATTCATTGAGGAGAATCTTTGTTACCAAAAGTGTTTTAAAGCAAGTTTGGGTTTCGTCAATTGAAAGAGAGTTAGTTTATAATTTGTGGTTAACCTCTGAAGCCCTGTGGCCTATTTTCCGAAAATCCTATACTTTTACTTTTTAAGGCATTTCTCAGCTTTTACAAGGCCTAAACTGCAAATCTTGGTATCAAAATGAAGATAGGTTCTTGGGGAGTGGTGTGGATGAGTTAATTTGACAGTCAAGAACACTGGGTAAGAGTAATTGATGTTGGAATGGCCAAAAAATGAACTCCGCCTAAAAAAAAACACACATGTTTCCTCCAATATCTCCTTATTTTACTTGTAACGAAGCAAATAAACACAATCAATTGTAACCACTACATGTCAAGAACATCTGTAGCAAGTTTGGTGTTCATACTAATATTCTGTAAAGGTTTTGATTGAACAAAGTTCAGGCGTAATCCATGTTGGCACAGTTTGGCACAATAATTGAAATATGGAAAAAATCTTGTCCAAAGCTTCAGCTACGTTCATAGTCTTCTTTTCTTGCTTACGGGACATGATTTCAGCAAAAAAAACTCCTAAAGAAACGCTGTAAAAGGGAGGTGGAAGCTCATTTACCCCATCTTGCTGCGCTTTTGGGAACGTTTCACTCACAAACGCTTTGACGCCGAGCTTCTGCGTGTCCCTACCCCCCCGACCATCTGTCCAATCCAGAAGATCTATATATCGACGGAAAGCTCTGATTCTGAGGAAGCCAATGAGATCAACCATTTTGAGACGGACAGCATCGCCAACGAATCACACGACGCGCAGCGTGGAGACCACCTCTTACGCACGGGGAGTCATTCCATATTTGGTGACGCCATGAGGCCGCGGAGCAACAAAAAAAATCTAAAATGGAGTTTCCGCGAAGCTATCGACCGGACATAACAACAAACGGACTTTTATCGCTATGGAAATAACTTTTTTGTTGAAAAAACGGCAAAGGTAAGACAAGATTTACATGCTTGCTTGGTTTTCGCTGGTGTTTTTTCGTGGAACTTTCGCTCCCTGCTCTGAAATACTTCATGCAATGTAAATGAGTTGCATATCGCTGGATTCTGCTGGTTGTTAGCTTTCATTTAATGTCATGGTTTTGGTGTTTCCGTTTATATTGTGGATACATATCGCACATAAACAAAAACGTGGTCATGAATTATACTCCGGACATGTTGTTGTTTATTTGCATGGCGTTCGAGCTATGGTTAACGGATATGAAATTGAATTAGATACGTTTTTACAGGAGTTTCCGCTGAACACAACAGTATTTAATATGTGTGGGTTATTCTCAGGGTTAGTGAGCTATGAGTGAAAATGTAACGCACAAGGGGGCAAGTCCCCGGTACCGGGGACTCTCGGGCTTAAGAGGTTAAACGTCAAAATCTCACAATGGCATACGACATAAATGGGATGCAATGGAATCACAGTATTGTTTGCAATAGGCATGTCATTTAATTTGAACAGGGGAAGGTTTTATTTATTTATTTTTTAATTAACATCACCTCTTTAAAAGTTTTTGACACGTTTCCAATTGTCACACTGTCATGGTGATCGTGCACCAACTGGAGTATTCCTCAGGTGTTCTAGTAGCTCTGGTAAGTAAGCGAGGCACAGGTAAGTAGCATTCTCATGTAGCACTCCCTGGGAAGAAACACTTGACACTTTTGGCGGTTGGTGGACCAATGTGCAGTGGAATTACCACCACCTTCTGGATTGGAGTATGATACAGGAGACGTGCATTTTAATGTATCAAATGTTCTGTATCATTGACTGTATATAACATAGCTGAAGCATGAAGAGACGTTTCTGGCAAAGTGAAATGAGTCATCGCATCCTGAAAGTGAGTCACTTCCTATAATCAAAAATGGGCAAAAGTTCCACAGAGGTGGGACGTGGGTATACAAACCACACACACAACGGCCTAAAACCGCACATAGAAAAAAGCACAAGGAGTTGCAAGTTCATCAGATGAAATGAGCTGGAATGAACAACACCAGAATATGACGTGTGACAAGGCGGACTGAAAGAACTGTCAGTCATCTGGCCCCCAAGAAACCACACCCTCAATTAATGCATAAATTTAAGGCTTAATAAATGTTCAACTTAAAAACAAATTCACACCCCTGAGAGTGTTCATGAAGGTTAAATATAGAGATTTAAATCAACAAAACTAGTGGAGCCAGCGGTGGAAATATGAGTTTTTCAGCTCCACAGTTAGTCAGTTTAATTTTGGAGTGAAAGAGAGCCTACTCGCTTCTGGAGCCAGCCTCTAGTGCCCAGTAGAAGAACTGCAGTTCAGTCACTAGCTACTAGGCTTCAAGAGTGAAAGCAGGAAGTTCTATCTGCTGTTTATGGACCCAGGTTTCTTGGAGGTCTTTTATACCAGCTTTGATGGCTTTTATTGGTAAAGGAGGTTAGTGGTGATGGGTGATGATAATGAACGGAATGGCAGGTCTGTGTTAGCATGAGAACCTTGTTCAACTGTAAGATGAAACCATCACGGCCATAAGAAGTCATTTAACTTAAAAATTAACTTTAAATTTAACTTACCATGTTCTCATTAAATGGTCAGAGGTGAAAACTGCTGAACATAACATTTATAACAGAAAAAGAGGGCAAGAGTTAATTCTTACATTACAGGAACGTCTGTTGTTTACAAAAAAGAAAAGAAAATTATTTTGGTCTTGTACTTGACTCTGTCTTGGCTTAGCATGCCTTGGTACTCTCTGATGTAAGCTGGGTCTTGGTCTCGGTCAAAGCAGCCTTGATTACAAGACTACCTAAGACTAATAGCGTTCTATAATGGTTCAGTCGGTTGGTCTTGCGCACCTGATGAACCAATGACTCTCACCCTCTAAGAAACCAACATCATACCATCACCTACCATTAACGTCTTAAGCCCGAGAGTCCCCGGTACCGGGGACTTGCCCCCTTGTGCGTTACATTTTCGCTCATAGCTCACTAACCCTGAGAATAACCCACACATATTAAATACTGTTGTGTTCAGCGGAAACTCCTGTAAAACCGTATCTAATTCAATTTCATATCCGTTAACCACAGCTCGAACGCCATGCAAATAAACAACAACATGTCCCGAGTATAATTCATGACCACGTTTTTGTTTATGTGCGATATGTATCCACAATATAAACGAAAACACCCAAACCATTACATTAAATGAAAGCTAACAACCAGCTGAATCCAGTAATATGCAACTCATTAACATTGCATGAAGTATTTCAGAGCAGGGAGCGAAAGTTCCACGAAAAAACGCCAGCAAAACCAAGCAAGCATGTAAATCTTGTCTTACCTTTGCCGTTTTTTCAACAAAAAGTTATTTCCATAGCGATAAAAGTCCGTTTGTTGTTATGTCCGGTCAATAGCTTCGTGCAAACACCATTTTGGATGGTTTCTTTAGCTTTGTGGCGTCATTACGTCACCAAATATGGAATGACTCCCCGTGCGTAAGAGCACGTCTCTCCACGCTGCGCGTCGTGTGATTCGTCGGCGATCCCGCCAGTCTCAAAATGGTTGAGCTGATTGGTTTCCATAGAATCAGAGCTTTCCATCGATATATAGATCTCCCGGATTGGACAGATGGTCGGGGGGTAGGGACAAGCAGAAGCTCGACGTCGAAAGCGTTTGTGAATGAAAGGTTCCCAAAAGCGCAGCAAGATGGCGTCAATGAGCTTCTACCCCCCTTTTACAGCGTTTCTTTAGGAGTTTTTTTTGCTGAAATCATGTCCCATAAGCAACAAAAGAAGACTATTAACGCAGCTGAAGCTTTGGACAAGATTTTTTCCATATTTCAATTATTGTGCCAAATTGTGCCAAACTGTGCCAACATGGATTACGCCTGAACTTTGTTCAATCAAAACCTTTACAGAATATTAGTTTCTTGTATGAACACCAAACTTGCTACAGATGTCCTCGACATGTAGTTGTTACAATTGATTGTGTTTATTTGCTTCGTTACAAGTAAAATAAGGAGATATTGGAGGAAACGTGGTTTTTTTTTGGGCGGAGTTCATTTTTTGGCCATTCCAACATCAATTACTCTTACCCAGTGTTCTTGACTGTCAAATTAACTCATCCACACCACTCCCCAAGAACCCGTCTTCATTTTGATACCAAGATTTGCAGTTTAGGCCTTGTAAAAGCTGAGAAATGCCTTAAAAAAGTAAAAGTATAGGATTTTCGGAAAATAGGCCTCAGGGCTTAAGAGGTTAAATATTAACACATTTTCAAATTGTATAATTTGAGACCAAAATAAATATAATAAAATGCAGAAAGACCAAACATCCTCAAAACTACCCAGACCCTGAACATTACCCCAAAACCAAGACAACGGTCAGCTTTATTCCAGTCTTACCCTGATGGCTTTGATTCCTGCCTTGGTTACAGACATCATTTTGGCTCGAGAGATTGGGGGAGACATATCCATCATGGACATCATCTACAAAGGAAAACACAGAGGATTGAAGATAACATTCTCAATCAAAAGCATCTCCTTTTGAGGTTTTCTTAATGTTTTCATGATTTATAGTTTTAAACATGTAGTTAACTTAAAATATGGGCATTACATCTTTACATATAGTTTGTGAACCTGTGATACTTTTTGGTCAGTATCAACGTAAATTGATAATGTTTGTGAGATAAAACTAATCAAGATTAGAAAGAAATAACTCAAATGCGATCACCTCTAGAGCAATAGACTACTTGTACTAAGACTTTCGCGTTCGTACAACAGAGCATTTCACAATGGCTATGTTTTACTGAAAACTTTGGGGTTGCTGATGGGACAAAACCATCTCTGCGTATGGTCACAAGCCAATGTCTGCTAAGGTTGAGATTGGCAGGAAAACAGTGAAAATGTAAAATTCCATTGCACTGTGCAGATGATGAACACTGCAGAACAACAGTGTGCACCATAAGCAGACCTCAGCTTATTTCTCTACTAATCTTTCTAATACCCTGTAAAAATGACCTGATCAGATAATGCTTTGACATCACAGGTTATTAGATCGCACCCATCATCTTCTTTAAATCTCTGGCTTAAAGGGGTCCTGACCTGAGAAATCTACAAATGCTTGAACTTTTAAATATAAGAACTGACTTCAGGCTTGACTATTGTAATACACTGTATTGTGAACCCTCAGTTTGCCAATTGAAACACTGCAATTGGTTCAAAATGCAATAGCGAGGATGTCCGAGATTCTGGGGCAAGAAAATGTCACCTCATTTAGCTGCATTTACACTGCTCAGCAATGTTGTTCAGATTTCATTGTTTGGTTCCTTGTGGTCCTACCTCAATAGCTCTGTGTTTATGTGATGAGGGGTGTGTTTCAATGTTCATAAAAAAAGATTATACTCCAAGTGGGACTGGCCATTTGCAGTGACTGTCCTCATACATTGGGATTTGCAGCAAAGACATACCAATAGCTCCAATAATTGACAGTTTTAAGCCTAAACTGAAGACGATTTGCATCAACTTCTCTGTCTTGCAAAGAAGGGTTCTACCCAGTCCACGATGACATCAGTATGCACCTTCACCAGCTAGATTGCTCAGAAAATAATAGAACAGCTCTGAGGATGCTACCAGATAATTAATGACTACTGAAAAACAAAACCAGAAACAATTGTAAACATAAAATGTGTGTTTTTTTTATATCCTTAAGAAATTTAAAGTTAAAAACCTAAAAGTTTACCAAATGATACATAACATTGTATATAAACTGCTAGAGCCCACTATGGGTTTGATCATGGGTTTTCAATGAAAACTGCAATTTTTCAGGAGAACAGAAACTAGAACAGCTAGAGTGACAAAAAAAGTTTCAGTTAACAGTGCTTTAAACAGACGGGTGCAATTGTAAATGCAAGAAACTTGTGCCATAAATGAAACGTCATCTCAATGCTCCACAGGATTGATATCTTGACACATTCACAATTGAGTAACAAGATGATGTTTTTCTACAAATTCTGCTGAATAAACCGATC
The DNA here is from genome assembly GCA_007224835.1 of Danionella cerebrum. Taxonomy (NCBI): domain Eukaryota; kingdom Metazoa; phylum Chordata; class Actinopteri; order Cypriniformes; family Danionidae; genus Danionella; species Danionella cerebrum. Next base: position 130,461 of record SRMA01025113.1, read on the forward strand.
ACGTCATTTTCAGCATCACATCAACTCTTTTGAAACAAGAGCTGATGGAACAATAAAGTTACAACAAAAAATTAAAGAGTAAACAAAAAAAAGACTTTCCTACAGCCTATGATGAAGTGCCCTGAGTACTTAAGACACGTACCTCCCCAGGTAGTGTTTCAATTAAATAAAAGTAAAGACTGGCTGCACAGCATGGCAAAATTCTTTAGGATGGCTATGAGGATTAAACTGAGATTCTCTAATCAGCTACTAAACAGCTTAAACCTTATTCTGAAAAGAGGGGGCAGCAAGGATTGAGCGAGTACCAGAATAATGGATATAGTAATTTTACAGAAATTTGTTTAAAAAAAGGGCAGTGTCAGATGTAACTCACTTAAATAAACACTTTCTCCATGCCTCAAACCATACTTCCTGCTACAAGACCACATACAAACACTGACCTGTCTCTCTCTCTCTGTGTGCATTCCTGACAAAAATAAAGCTTGAACTTACAAGACACTGATTATACATACCAATGGCAGAAGGATGTTATAGAGAAACAAGACTACAACAAAACCTTCCCTTAATGTTAGTTCTAAAACAAACAAAGATCTCCCAGCCTGCTTTGCCCAGTATCTCTAGAAGGCTCATACCACACAACTCTAGCAGAAGCCTCAAAACCAAAGGTCATCAGCTGAAGGTCAATGCCTTGAGAAAGCCAAAGCTTGTGGTTTTGTGTTTGTTGTACAGTAAATTTAGTCAACTATAATTTTGAGAACAGTTGATTAAATAAGCACTTGTACAAAAGATCTAAATATGGAGTCTGGGGTCTATCTGTAAAGGTCTGTTGCTACTAAGTTTGGGCCGATGAACGATGCCCTTGTCCATCTGCAATCCCTTCCCCCACCGAAGCAGCAACCTGCTCGTATAAACACACACTGTTGTAAATGATCTCTTATCAGATGTCACAGGAATGGGGTTCGCTTGAACTTTGTATGTAAAGAGTTTTCTGTATGCCACCTGGACTGGAAAAGGGCATGCACAAAGTTCAAGGTGCATCGAAGAGTTCTGTGTAAGTCTCATCACTTCACAAGCTAAAGAATCCAACATCAATGACTGGAAGTAACAATGTGCTTCAGGAATTTCAGTGCTGAGAAGCCTGTGTACGCGATCAATGCATAATGCACTCTCGTGCACGTTGCATGCATTAATGAACAGTAATTTTAGATCTAGTATGTTGTGAGCTAGTGTGCATAGTCAGGTGATACCTGCGCCCTTGATGTAAACAAATCTGCTAACTCACACACACCCTAACCACAACAGGGATGTCATCATCCAGGTGTGCTTTTGTAAATTGGCTCGGTGGAACTGTTGACTTTGTACAAGAATGTGTGGCATATTTCAGTACCACTATTCATGCAACTCCCAAAAATTATTCTCAGAGACCATTGTAAACCAAACCGAGAAGCCTTCGAGCAATCCTCCAATTCTACAGTGCTATCTGAAGCACAAACATTCTCAGTCATTGAGTTACGTGTGATAGAAAAAGGAACAGTGGTTTAAGCACACCTGTTGTTATGCAAACCCATTACCTGCAGACCACGCCACTATTCCTTGCGTTTTACGTAACTAAGGTGTGAAAGCACCCTGCTGGTCTCAGTGGTGTTGTGAAACTTTACGACTGGCAAAGTAGTGGCCCATCTCATCTTTTTCAGACAATGTTCATTTTTCATGTAGAATTTTTCTCCTCTATAGACATCTGCCACTGTATTCACCATATAGCTAGCAATCAAGAACTACAGACAAGCTATGAACATGCATTGGTTAAAACGTAGACTACACATTAACGTTACTGCTGTAAATCACTCAATACCAGGGTATTATATCACGTTCGTTGCAGTAACGGTAATAAAATTTCACTTTTGATTTGTAACTGGATAAAGAAAACCGCATTTAAATCAACACTTTCAAAAACATAAACTTAAGGGCTAGTCTAACTTCTCACTTTAACGACACATGCTTGCTATAACAAAACAACCCGCTGGAATGTCAGCGAATAAGCTAAAGTCGACTTTAAACACAAATGGTTCGCAACTGGTTGCAAATAGTTACATTTTCATATTGAATACTAACATTAGATGTCTGAATGAAAATACAAAACCATTTAAGCGAACATCAATAGATAAAAAAAAACGAAGCGGTTCGACGCGCAAGTTTAGCTAATGCTAAAGCGTCATTCTAACAACATAAAACCCGACATGTTCTTACCTCCCCGTTGAAGACGTTCACTATTTCCATGTCCATGGTTATTATTATCTCGATATATTATCGAATATCACCTTTATCATGAGAACAAACGCATGTAAACAGAATATTAGTGAGCAGGCCGCATGAGACTAAAGGCGGAGGAAGACCACCCCTTCAAAAACTTACACCAAAGAAATGATAGTTCTTGAAAACAGCGCCACGGTAGGACTGGAGCAGTAAATGCACATCTACATAAACTACAATGCTTTTTTTAAATGTACGTGTTTATTAAGAATTTATTACACTTTTTAATTACATTGTGTTGGATCTTTCCAGTCGGGATCTCCACATCTACGAGCAGAAATTCAGAATGATTTGTTTGTATTTTTTGTTGTATAAACAGAGCATATAAAGAACAGAGTAATTGCAAGTACAATTGGTCACAATGTTTTACAAAGAAAGAAAGAAAAAGAAGACACTTAAATAATACAAATGAAAAGTCGTATTATTTTTAAAAATACATTTAAAAAATTATTAAAAAATTTAAGAAAATAATATTTGGATGCTTAATTGCAGAATTTTTCGTGAATTTGATATTTCCCATTCAGGACGATTAGATTAATAATCATATCTTATGATATCATATAATTTTTTACCTTTTTTGCATTAAAACTATCTTGAATTAAACTCAACCGTTATTATAGTTTGAGTATGCTGCTCTCAGTGGTGTTGTGAAACTTTTAAGACTGGCAAAGTAGTGGCCCATGTCATCTTTTTCAGTCAATGTTCATTTTCCATGTAGAATTTTTCTCCCATCTGCCACATCTGCCACTGTATTTATCATATAGCTATTGATATTAGTAGTATAATTGAGATTCATGTTTTGAAAAATGGCTTTATTGGTGACATTTGAGCATTAAATCGCAGAGCTGAAAAATGAAAGATGTGCTGCTTAAATCTAGAAAATATTAATCAATCTTGTTCAAGGTACTCTTTAAACAAGAGAAACATCGTATTATACAGTTTAAATAACTTCAGATTGATGGTAAGATTTTCTCAGACTGGATCCAAACTTTTCACTTTGTAACAAGCTTTCATAAAAAGCATGTACAAAGATGTATATGTGGTGAAACATTTGAAACATAAAACATTAGTTTAAATGTTTTAAAAACATTGCCAATTTCACTGACAATTATTCTCCTTGGTAATGAGGCCTTATCTGCTGATTTTTTATTACAAATTCCAGAATGGTCCTTTTACTTTTATTGTATATGTATTTTACAAAAAGAGATTACCTAATGTTACCTGAAACGCCCCAAAATACCCCGAAATATAATAATCCTAATTTATTTGAGGGTGGTGCAGTGAGTACTGTGGCCTTCCAGTCAGAAGGTTGCCGGTTCGAGGCTCACTAAAGACCTTCCTGGTATGTTCTCCCCGGGTACTCCAGTTTCCCCCACAATCGTAAAAACATGCAGTTAGGTTAATTGAATAATCTAAATTCCCCTTTGGTGTAAATGTTGGCTTGCGATGGACTGTCGACCTGTCCAGGGTGTTACCCCGCCTCTCGCCCAGTGTGTGCTGAAGACACTGGCAGACACCAGTGACCCCAAAATAGAGATTAAGCGGGTTGGAAAAATGAATGAATAAGTTCTTTGCTTCACACAGGAACTCTGGTCTACACTCCAATGCGGTAGGTGGCGGTAATGCACCTTAACCCCACAGTCGACACTAAAGACGACGAAGAAAAGACCACAGCTGAAGAAAAGCCGCAGCCATGCCGACTGTCAGCGTGAAGAGGGATTTGCTTTTCGAAGCTTTGGGACAAACATACAGTAAATTAAACCATTCCATAAAGAGTGTATTTTCTTAGATTTCTTAGTTTTAATGAAGTGAGAAATGCACTGGATAATCACGGCAGCTTGTGTATTTTTATCGCAGTTGACTTAATTGCTGAAACATGGCTAAATTCTATAGAATTGATCGTTTAAATTATGTTTTAAAGGCTTAGTGATTATTATCACGTTACAGTAATTCGTATAGGCATACAATATTAATTATGTTGTATGCATGTTCCCCATACCGAAATGAAGCAGCGATTGCATCAGATTAAATATCAACGCTGCTATTTTACCGCAACCCGTAAAATGTCATTATTTTTCAATTGAACTATTCTTAAGATTTGGTTGTAACCGTGTATCGTAACGTTAGGGTTTACGTTCCTGGATATCGGGATATTTTTGATAAATGACAGGTCAAAGCAGACATCAAAGTTGTGTTTGAAACTAAAATATTTTCCTTTTTGTTTTAGCTGATGAAGAGTTTGATGAATTGTGTTTCGAGTTTGGCCTCGAGTTGGACGAAATCGTAAGTGATATTTAACATAAAACATGCCCAAATTGTCTAGATTGTAAAAGATTCGTACGTTTATGACACGTTTACATTTGTTCAGAAGTTTACATGACACGTATTAGAGTTCTTTTTTTGATTCTTCTTCTGTTATATGTAACTATGTAATAAAGAGGAGGGAATATCATCTTCACATAAAATATAACGAATGTCCTCACGTGAAATAAACACGTGTTCATGAAAATGTTTATGAAAATAATTGATAAATATGAATAATAAACAAAGTTTAATGAAATTTAGAAGAACAACACAAACCTGTTTCAGATTGATTGTGTTACTTTTTAAGGTTTATATTTGATTTGAAAATAGGGTATATGCAGCTAAAGATAATTGTAAATGATTTGGAACCAGAGCATTGGGGATGCATGTTCTTGCGGTGCTTGCGTGGGTTTCCTCCGGTTAATGTAATCCGGTTTGGTTAATTGAAAACTGTGGAATTGCAGGGACTGGTGACTCCGTGAAGGATTTTGCTTATTTAACTGTATCATGTATTTACATTGAGTGTCTCTGATAGCATCAATAGAATGCTACAGACCCCCACACATTCATCAGTCTTGTGTTGATAGGCTCTAGGAGGTCAGTCACCTTCTTTGATATTATAATTGTGGGGGTTCCTTTAACAACCCTTCTGCATTTAAAAGACACTCAATCTCCAAGGCACGGTTAGGTTAAGATTCGAAGGTTGACCAGGAAAGACCAAAACCTTCACTGTATGATGATCTGCTACACTGAAACCTTCAATAAATCTTCTCCTCAAAAGATCTCTGGTCAAGCTTACTTATTTTATGTATTAGAGTAATCTAATACATTGGCGAGCCACCCAAAGACGGCTGCGCCAAATACAACAAAATCTAACAATTTGGCGAGCCAGCCAGGAGAGACTGAAACAGGATAACTCATCAACTGAACTGAAAAGAAGAACAACTGACTGGATCTGTGGAATTATAACCTGCATCTTTTTGTGGAAGCATCTTGGACTCTGAGAATCTACAATTGAAGTGCAGCAGAGTAAAACTTTCAAAGGTCTTTGGTGAGTGAAATCTGTCAGCTCTCTTAAAGAATCTAGAAAGACAAAAGTAAGCAGCTTAATGATTAAGTGTAGAGTAGCCAGATATACAGTGAAGTAATGCTTAGTCCTTTCTCTTGATATTTGTAGGAATTGTTGAACACAATTTAGTCCTTATATCATGAGATTGTAGGAGCAGTGTAAACTAAATGCTTAGTCCTTTCTCTTGGTATTTGTAGGAATTGTTGAACACAATTTAGTCCTTATATCATGAGATTGTAGGAGCAGAAGAAATTTCAGGCTTAGTCCTTTCTCTTGATATTTGTAGGAATTGTTGAAAAACAATTTAGTCCTTATATCATGAGATTGTAGGAGCAGAGGAAATTTCAGGCTTAGTCCTTTCTCTTGATATTTGTAGGAATTGTTGAACACAATTTAGTCCTTATATCATGAGATTGTAGGAGCAGTGTAAACTAAATGCTTAGTCCTTTCTCTTGGTATTTGTAGGAATTGTTGAACACAATTTAGTCCTTATATCATGAGATTGTAGGAGCAGTGTAAACTAAATGCTTAGTCCTTTCTCTTGGTATTTGTAGGAATTGTTGAACACAATTTAGTCCTTATATCATGAGATTGTAGGAGCAGAAGAAATTTCAGGCTTAGTCCTTTCTCTTGGTATTTGTAGGAATGGTTGAACACAATTTAGTCCTTATATCATGAGATTGTAGGAGCAGTGTAAACTAAATGCTTAGTCCTTTCTCTTGGTATTTGTAGGAATTGTTGAACACAATTTAGTCCTTATATCCATGAGATTGTAGGAGCAGAGGAAATTTCAGGCTTAGTCCTTTCTCTTGATATTTGTAGGAATTGTTGAACACAATTTAGTCCTTATATCATGAGATTGTAGGAGCAGAGGAAATTTCAGGCTTAGTCTTTCTTCTGATTTTGAAGAAACATCATTTGTCCAAAGACTGTAAAAGCCACAGAATAGTTTGGGACTGATGTTGCAAGAATTAGGAATTCCTGACTGGGTGCTAATTCAGTAGCCACTCTATATAGGAAACCATATTCTCCAACAGAGTTAGAGAATCGTAACTTTAAGTTTGAGTGCCTTCCAACAGAAAAAAAAAGTAGATTTCTAAAGTTAATCGAAGAACAGCTTTATGAACTAAGTAAGTCTAGCTAGGAAAGTCAGATTAGATTGCTGAGAATTTACATGTGAAGCAACTTTCACACCTTTGAGAGCCCATCTGCTGCACAACAATGGCTAAATCAACACCCAAACCAACTTCAGAAAAGCATGGGACTGACCCTCCAGAAATCAACATCAATGAAATGTTGGACAACCTGTCTGAATATCTTGACAAAAGACTGAATTTGATAATATGCCATGAGGACATTTGCAAAAAGTATGGGATTAAACAATCAGAAGATGGATTATGGGATCTACCAGACATTAAAAGAGTCTATGGGAAGACACTTCGTCTGAGGACAAACACACGGAGAGATGGATTATCCGTACTTTTGGGAAAGCAAATTAGACAACATTTATACAAATGTGAGACTGACAAACTTCGTCGAGAGATCAGTGCAGAGAAAGCAAAAGTACGAGCACTTGCTGAACAACTGCAATGTGAAAAGAAGAGCAATGAAAAACTTTCAAAAGACAATGACAAGCTTTTCAAATTGCTTTCTAAACCAACTGAAACCAAGGATTTTAAAACAGAGAAAGAGTCACTCTATCCTTTTAAGGAACTCAAGAAAATTGAGGATCAGCAACGTTTCCAAGGACAAAGGGACAGCAGCTCATCTGAAAGTCCTCACAGTAGTGAGTCTGAACATGAAACAAATGCTGTGAACAAGGACAACGTAAAGGTTCGACTTGCTCCTGTGGTCATCAAGAGTCGAAGGACAGCAATTGAAGTGGACAATGAGGAAGAATATGAGGAGGCTGGTGAACGACGAACCCGCACTGTCAAAAGAACTGTTAAGAAGTATGTTCCCTGTAAAACATATCAACCAGCAACTCCTGAACAGATCGACAAATGGTCAAAGGATCTGCCAGATGTTTACAAACAACCACGCAAAGTCTGGCAAACTCTCCAGCGTCTACAGAAGATCTACAACCTGCACCCATTAGATGGAGCCATGATCTTGAATGTGAATCTAAGGGACAGTGACCAAAGAGCATTGACTAGAACTGTTGAAAGCAATGTGGGTGAATCTCAAGAAAACATTGAGGATGGATGGAACGCCATTCAAACCTTTCTGTTCAAACTGAAACCTGCAGAAGTGAACTGGACAAAGATTGCTTCATGTGTGCAGAAAACAGAAGAAGCTGTTGGGGAATATGATGAGCGTTTCAGACAAATTTGGCTGGAACATGCTGGTTTAAATGACGATGATGATCTTGAAAAGAACACTAGCATGCCACTGAAAACTGCTTTCGTTAATGGACTGAAAACAGAAATCTCAAAAGCGCTCAAAATCCGATATGATGACTGGGATAGCTCAGGAACAACCTTCAATCAGATTGTTGAGTGGGCAACAAAAATTGAGAGAACACATGAGTTTAAACTCAGAACTTTGTACACACAGTATGGCAGAACCATGAGAACTGATGAAGAAAAAGGAAGTCGCCGGTTTCAACGTACAAAACCACATCGACAAGGAAACTGTAATTATTGCCACAAAGAAGGCCACTGGGTTCGTGACTGCAAATTGAGACTGAGAAATGAAAACAAGGATGACAGTGACTTGGATGAGAGATTTCGACAGCTTCCTGAAGATCGGAAAAAAATTCTTCTGAAAGCTGTGGAGCAGCAGGGAAACTAGTACACCCCTCCCTGCGATGCCTGCTTGCGGCAGTTCATCAAAAAGAGGATGGCCTTTATGTATGTGCAAAAATAAATGACTCTGAGATCTCCTTTTTACTGGACACTGGAGCTGAACTAACTGTCATACCTTCATCACTGGCTGACAAAATGGAGCTTTCACTCAGTCAGGAGCACATCACCGCAAGTGGAGCAGGGAGGGGGAGCATCACCCTAACAAGAACTACTCCTGTTGTTCTATGTTTTGGACCTTACCAAGTGGAAAGAAATGTTTGGGTTGGAAATATCACACAACCTTTATTAGGACTGGACATACTGTTGCAATTAAATTCATCAATTTCCTTTGAAAATGGAAAGGCAAGATGGAATTTGAGAAGAATTGAACAGACTGATTCGCAACAGCGCAGCATCTGGTCAAAGAATAAAGATGACTGTGGACTGTTTCAAATGCACCCACCATCATTCCCTGAGAGAATACAACCAAGCAGCCAAGAATCTATCCAAGGAATACCTTCAGTAGTTCAACGGCTTGAAAAGCATGGTATTCTGGGTGAAAAACTAACTACATCTAACAGTCCAAGTATGCCACTGAGAAAAGCTAATGGTACTTGGAAGCTGACAGCAGATAACAGCGAAGACAGTGTGTGCGCCGCAGAAAGCCATCACACTTCTGAATACAAGGACACTGACACAGAAGGTGGAACATACAAGGATCAGGAACTCAATGACAACTTGAGTCTGCCCAGCGAAACAGTCAATACATATTCATCTGAGCCTGTCCGAGATGATCTACCTGTCAGAGACCTGCAAGTCCATCGTACCAACACAGGCTTCAAGAGCCCTGGACCAAAGGACTGTAATTTCAAAGATCTTCCACATTATGACAAAAAAATGCCTCTGTATTACATGGACTGGGAGCCATTTGAACTGCACTCTGGATGTGACCCATTTCAAAGGCCACCAGAAGGTTACATGAACTCTCAAGCTTCTGTAACCCTTCTGAATCCTGGACCTCCATTAACAAAGCTATCAAGAAGAGAAGTTCTTTAGAAGCCTAAAGATCTTCAACAGCAAGCCAACCGTGCAGCCTGTAGGACATGATATAGTGTTAAATAATGTTTTAAGATCAAAAATGATCTCAGGGGGGATTGAAGGATTTTGCTTATTTAACTGTATCATGTATTTACATTGAGTGTCTCTGATAGCCTCAATAGAATGCTACGGACCCCCTAACATTCATCAGTCTTGTGATGATTGGCAATCAATCACCTTGTGTTGATAGGCTCTAGGAGGTCAGTCACCTTCTTTGATATTATAATTGTGGGGGTTCCTTTAACAACCCTTCTGCATTTAAAAGACACTCAATCTCCAAGGCACAGTAGGTTAAGATTCGAAGGTTGACCAGGAAAGACCAAAACCTTCACTGTACGATGATCTGCTACACTGAAACCTTCAATAAATCTTCTCCTCAAAAGATCTCTGGTCAAGCTTACTTATTTTATGTATTAGAGTAATCTAATACATTGGCGAGCCACCCAAAGACTGCTGCGCCAAATACAACAAAATCTAACACCTGTCCAGGATGTACTCCCGCCTCTCACCTGATGTGGACTGGAGATCAGACTCCGCAGACCCCCATGACCCTGAAAAAGTACTTGTGGGTTAGAAGATGATTGAATGAATCATTTTAGCTGCAATAAATCTTTTTTTTATATGATGTGCATATAATTAATAAGCTTCATAGACAATTATTTCAATACTTAATCCATGGCATTTTCTGTCTATGACCAGACCCCATAAAGAATATAAAAAAAAATCTAAAGAAATGTAAAAATTACTGCTTCTCAGTCATTTATTTATTTTTTGTCAATATCTGTTGTTGATGATGGAAAACATTTGTGGTATTTAACCCATTGCTTTTTCTCCATGTGTCCAGACTTCAGAGAAGGACATAATCAGTCGTGAGCAGGGGGATGATAAGGCCAAAGGGGCGTCAGATGTGGTGTTGTATAAGATTGATGTTCCAGCCAATCGCTATGATCTTCTCTGTCTGGAGGGTCTTGTCAGGGGACTGCAGGTCTTCAAAGAGAAGTAAGGGATAAGTTCACTTTTATCATATTTTCCTTTCTTTCTTTATTTTGCTGTCCGATTTGTGATAACTCGTTGGTGCCCATGGTGTAATGTCGAGGAGCGTCAACGCACGAAACTTTGCAATGAAAATTTGGGTCTATGTATAGAGGCATTTAGAATGTACAAACTTGAATTTAGCTTAAAAATCAAGATCAAAATTAAACACCATACACGCACGTTCTTCGATTGATGAGAATCAACCAAGTTGTAATAGAGGTTTAACCAATGCTGCTTTTGCTGTGTTTTAGGTCCGATGCCCCTCTGTACAAGCGCGTGAGTCCAGCAGATGGAGCGGAGCCTCAGCGGCTAGTCATAACTGAGGAGGTTCATATCATTGAGGAGTAATGATGGGAGGAAGCAGTGGATTTAGGTGGTTTCTATGGTTGAAGTGCTGATGTTTCTATTGTTCATGTAGACTCAGTCTGTGAGGCCTCACGCTGTAGCTGCTGTGCTGCGCAACATTAAATTCACTCAGGAAAGATATGACAGCTTCATTGAGCTGCAGGAAAAACTGCACCAGAACATCTGCAGGTTAGCTTTCTCATTTACTCCAGTATTTTCATGGTATAATCTCATTTTAAAATTAACTTATAAATATAAGTATGTATAAATTATACAGGATGTGAAAACTCAAAAAGGGAGGAAGTATTATTTTATATTTTGAAGCTTTCCAAAATCACGAAAATCTCGGTAGCAAAACATGTCGCTGTTTCTTGTCCCGTTGAGCAGAAGCTATAATGACAAAAATCTAAAAATGTATTTAGTTTGGCTTCTTTAAAGTACTTCTCAAATAGCTTTACATTAAGTACATCCAGCAGTGCCTTAGACAAACTGTTGATCAGTTTTCATCATTTCTATTCCAAACTCTGGCAACCACTATATCCATTCCTAGCCGTTACTGACATCAATTGTCTTATGTATTATGTAAATGGTATTAGGCAAAAATCTGACTTAATTCAAGGCTTTGAATACTCTACTTGTATGTTAGACCCTCCCCAACCAAAGTCAATTATTTTTATGAGATAAACTCAATTTTTTTTAGATATTTAATAAAACAACAAAAACATAAGGTCACAATTTTTTTATTTTATTTTATTTTTTTTTGGGGGGGGGGGGGTGTTAATCAATTTCAGTATTTTGTTTCATCGTCTTTAATCAAAGAAAATGGTCAACTGCTTTTTCGTCCTTTGTTTTTTTTTCCGTTTAATAATTATGAACCTGAATAAAAATGTTGACAATTTACACAATGAAAATGTTTAACTATGCTTTATCTCCACAGAGCTCATATTTCAGCTCAAATTGTACATGTAACGCTCAAATGTGCTTCTCTGTATGGTCAGGAAAAGGACACTGGTTGCCATTGGAACTCATGATTTGGACACAATCTCCGGTCCATTCACCTACACAGCCAAAGCACCTAGTGACATCCGTTTCAAACCACTCAGCCAGAGCAAAGAGTTCACGGCTGCTGAGCTCATGACTCACTATAAGGTCAGATCTGATTGGTTCTTCAAGACACATGAGTGCCTTTACTACATTTACATTAGAAGAATGTGTAAACTGGATTTTTTAAACTGTACCGGTTATATTTCAGGATTCTATTCCTTTTGCATTCCTGCTATTCTGTAAACAAAAGCTACAGAAAGCTAAAATATAACTTTTTTTTTTACAGACGGACAGTCACCTGAGGCATTACCTGCACATCATTGAGAACGAACCTCTCTATCCAGTGATCTATGACAGCAATGGCGTCGTGTTGTCTATGCCTCCAATCATCAATGGTCAGTCATGAGGATGTCCCTGTATACGATTATTCAGTCTGCGGATGCGTGCTAACTTCAAAACTTTACCTTTATTTCAGGAGACCACAGCAAAATCTCACTTAACACAAAGAATGTTTTCATTGAGTGCACGGCCACTGATCTTACTAAGGTAAAGTCATTCTGCTTTTCGATTTATATTCTTAAAAAAACAAATATACAATACAAGCTAAATGTTCTACAATTGTAATTTAGGATTTGTATATGTTTGTTACCAAGTGTTAACAAAACAACAATAAAATGAAAACAGCTGATCCATCTCCAATATCATTCAAAAGTGCTATATGTTTTGTGCCTGGTTTTGGAAAGTGAAACCCATAAAATATGTATAGATTTCCACAGTGTAAAATACTATTTTGTGATTTTATTTTATTTTTTGGCAATAATTTGGCGTCTTGATCTTAAATATTTGGTGTTCTTTAGACTAATACAATTCTAGCCCATAAAGGCTCTCACAGGTGTTCCACAGGGTTCAGTGTTTGGACAACTTCTCACCTTCTTCTGGTCTTTGCCATCTTTCAAATATTTGGGATCCATTTTCCTTTTTAAATCGATGATGAACAACTTCATCTTCAACCTTCCCAGTTGAACTACAACAAACTATAATTCTGCACATTTGTTCCAAATACACTACTGCATAAATCCAATATGACAAGAATCATCTCCATTACCTTCTACAAGAGAGTTTTTCCTTTATTCATTTTTATTAATTTTGACAAATCCAGCGCAAGACTCCTAAAAAAAACTCAGGAAATGTGCAGATTGTATTCTCAAATTTTCTGGAGTGTATGTAAAGGCTTTAAGTCAGGGGTGCTCACACTTTTTCAGCTTGCGAGTTACTTTTTATATGACCAAGTCAAAGTGATCTACCCGCTACAAAAATGTAAAACAACAATCAACAGACAATTCTTTTCATGTTTATTGAGATTTGACAAAACACATAATAATTAATTATTTACATTTTTTGTAATAACGTGAGTTTAATTTGATGATTGCACTGAATTGAATCATTAGAACAGTTGTGTGTGACCTGAATTTGGTGGTAATAGAGTGATTTTTATGGGAGCAATTGAGCTTCGATCCAAATAATAAAGAATAAAAATGACGCTCTAATAAATATTTTAATTTTTATTGAAACTGATGAGCACTCCTCACCTAATATGCAGGTGAGGAGTGGCGTGTTGCTTGATTTTGGTTGTAATAGAGCAATTTAGAATTAAGTTATGAAGCATATTCTGGGTAAAACATATTTTGCTGGTAATTTGCAGACGGTCCCTAAGCGATTCCATGTCAGCAGGTTGCTTGAATGTGAAGGGAAACTTGTTTTGATAAAAAACGTTTTGTAGTTTGTCCGCTACATAACACAGATTACTAAGAACATTCTGGTCTCGAGCTATTGAGCAAAGAAAACCGAATCCGTGAATTTGCTGCTAACTTTACTGAACTGTGACGGGATGGATGATTGGCTGATATTGTTTCAATTACACATCGCGATCGACGTAATGAGCACCCCTGCTTTAAGTGTTTCACTTTC